>JAOWBW010002675.1:0-60628 GCA_026119855.1 Campanula takesimana | reverse complement strand
CACTTATTTTCCTCGGTTGTAGTGCAATCAAGTGCTCGTCGGGAAATTGTAAGTCTTCCCCTTTCACTTCGTCACACGGAAATTCAGCAAGCTGATCACTGAACACTTTCCCCCTGATGGATTTGAGTGTGACGTAAGTGATATCATAGCCGGCGAGTATGAAATACCACTTGGCTATCCTTGTTGACATGAAAGGTTTCTCAAAGATGTAGCGGAGCGGGTCTACTTTTGCTACTAGCTTGATTGGAAAGGCTTCCATGTAATGTTGAGCTTTTGAGTGACCCAACCAATGCTGCACATGACTTCTCTAATACAGAGTAGTTCTTTTCGCCGCCTTGGAATCGGCGCTGACAAAATAAATGGCATTTTCCTTTGTGGAGTCTCATTGCTCTTGTGCTAGCATAGCCCCTAGGGCTTCATCATTCACTGTGAGGTAGAGCAATAGAGGCTTCTCTTTGTGTGGTAGAACCAGAACTGGAGGGCATGTCAAGTAATGTTTCACTAGATCGAAGGCTTCTTGGCAAGCGTCGGTCCATTCTAGGGCCACATTCTTCTTGAGTAACTTGAAGATTGGCTCACACATAGAAGTAAGCTGGTGCACGAACCGACTGATATACTGAAGTCTGCCCATGAAACCTTTGATTTATTTTTGTGTCTTTGGAGGAGGCATGTCAATGATTGCCTTGATTTTCAAGGGATCTGCTTCAATTCCCCTCTCGGTGACCATGTAGCCAGGAACTTTGCCTCGGATAACCCTAAAAGTGCACTTTGCGGGATTGAGCCTCATCTTGTGTTGTCGAAAGCCTTTCGAAGAACTTGCGGAGGTCGATCAAGTGTTGACCGTCGGTCCCCTTCGAATGGATGATCATGTCATTTACATAGACTTCAATTTCTTTGTGAATCTTGTCGTGGAACAAGTCTGTCACAGCCCTTTGATAAGTAGCCCGACGTTCCTCAACCCAAATGGCATGACTGTGTAGCAAAAGGTGCCCCAGGGTGTTGTGAAAGCAGTCTTGTGTTAATCCTCCTCGGACATTAGAATTTGATTATACCCAGCAAAACCATCCACAAATGAGCGGACCTCGTAAGCAGCAGTGGAATCGACTAGCATGTCGATGTTGGGTAGTGGAAAGTCATCCTTCGGAGAATCTTTGTTCAAATCCCGGAAATCCACACAAACACGAACCTTGCCGTTAGCCTTTCTGACTGTCACAACATTTACAAGCACGTCGGATACTCAATAACTTTGATGAAGCCCACACTGAGAAGCTTTTTTATTTCTTCTTTGACTTGTAAAGACCATTCTGACTTGTTCTTTTCGAGTTTCTACTTGACTGGCTTAGCGTCGTCTCTGATCGGCATTCTCTCGGCAACCTTTTCTGTCTAAACCCGGCATGTCTTTGTATGACCATGCAAATACATCCACGAACTCTCTGAGCAGTGCAGTCAATCTATCTTTCTTTTCCCCCTTGAAGAAGCTTCCGATCTTGGTTTCTTTCGGCTCTTCGTCGGTACCCAGATTAACAACATGCAATTCTTCATCAGCCCCTGGACCATTTTCACCACGACTACGGACCTGTTGAGCAAGTTCATTTAAGTATGTTTCGTTTTCGTGGTCTATTTAATCATTATTTGAATCGTTATTAACTAGTTCATTAAATTCATTATTAGTTAATTCATCATTCATGATGTTTGCAATCTCGGGGTACTCAGAAAGATCAAATTTTTCATTAGCAAAGAAAGGGAACACACGCTCGCTATTGCCTCCATATCCTCTTGGGTGAGGGTGTCGGAAACACTCTCGGACTCGAAAGTGAATGTTAAACAAGTCTTCCTTTGTAACCTTGCGCGGTATGCAACCCATTTGCTTGATCAGGAATTCTTCGGATACCACGGGTCCCTTTGTTGAGTACCAGTTGTTGATCGGCTCGGACCTCGGCTTGACCTCGGTGATAGGCTCACTTCCCGTGTCGGTGTTGTCGGAGATGGCATTGACTTGGCACTCATCCATGATGGCCAATTCCTTGAACATGGAGGCTAGATCAGTTAACTCCTCCCCCACGGTAATCTCTGTCTCGGACTCTACAGTCACTTTCTTCCCCCACCATTCTCGGGGTGACATAGGAGTTGGTTCCTCTTCGGATTTCTGAATCTCACAATCGGCAAAGACTTCGAGACCGGGATTTCTGATGCCCTTGCTATTAACCCATGGCTCGGGAAAGATTATATACGGGACATCTTCCCCCTGGCGGACAAAGTAGCCATTTAGTGTCATGTGGTAAGGCCTTAAGTTGGGAATCTCATAGTAACGGCCTTCTCTGCGAGATCGGGCCTTTTCATTCTTGACGGCTTGCTCGTATCTCATGTCGTCTTCGGAAGGCTCATATCCCAAACCAAACTTATTCTTGATGAAAAGGACCTCCACGGGTTGCATTCTCCCTTATTGGTGCTTCCCTAGGCCTAAACCGGGGTTGTAATTCATATTCCTCATCATACCGAGGACTTTGTGATTGCCGAGGGTCCATAATACGTTTCCTCCTTCTTTGTCGATGGCGTTGATTGAGACGCCGAGAGGGTGGAGTCTTCTAACCCATGCTGAACTTGGTGAACGGGTTCCCCATTTTGTGGATAGTGACATTTTCTGCCATGACGGTCACTATTTCATCTCCATTTCTGAACTTGACACACTGATGGAGAGTTGAAGGGACGGCATTAGAACTGTGTATCCATGGTCGGCCCAATAGTAAGTTGAATGAGGAGGGGACATCGAGCACTTGAAACGAGATGGACATAACTATGCTCCCAAACTCAATGTCTATTTCCACCATACCCATGACTGTACGGGCAGTGCTGTTGTAATTCCAGAAAATTCTAATAAAGTATGCAAGTTGCAAAGATCCATCTATGGATTGAAGCAAGCCTCTAGGAGTTGGAATCTTCGATTTGATGAATCGGTCAAAGAGTTTGGCTTCATCAAGAACGAAGATGAACCCTGTGTTTACAAGAAGATTAGTGGGAGCATAGTATTATTTCTAGTACTATATGTTGATAACATATTGCTCATGGGAAACGACATTCCTGCACTACAGTCTGTAAAGACTTGGTTAGGAAAGTGTTTTTCAATGAAAGATATGAGAGAAGCCACGTATATCCTTGGCATAGAATCTATCGTGATAGATCTAAGAAACTGATTGGTTTAAGTCAAGATACATATATTGACAAAGTTCTTAAGAGATTCCGCGTGGAAAACTCTAAGAGAGGAAATTTGCTAGTAGGCCATGGCATAACTCTAAGCAAGAATCAGTGTCCTAAGACAACTGATGAGCGTGAGAGAATGATTGGGGATTCCATATGCTTCCGCAATTGGATCAATCATGTATGCCATGATATGTATTAGACCCGATGTCTCGTATGCTTTGAGAATGGCGAGTAGATACCAATCAGATCCCGGTGAAAGTCACTGGATTGCAGTCAAGACGATTCTTAAGTACTTAAGAAGGACTAAAGATTCGTTCTTGGTGTATGGAGGTATGGAAGATGATCTTGTTATAAGTGGTTACACAGATGCAAGCTTCCAAACCGACAAGGATGATTCAAGATCGCAATCTGGATTTGTATTTGTGCTAAATGGAGGTGCTGTTAGCTGGAAGAGTTCTAAGTAAGGTACCGTCGCAGATTCTACAACGGAAGCTGAGTATATTGCTGCATCCGATGCTGCAAAAGAGGGTGTTTGGATCAAGAAGTTCATTGGTGAACTAGAGGTGGTTCCTAGCATTGCTAACCCTATAGACCTTTATTGTGATAATAATGGTGCTATTGCTCAAGCAAAGGAACCAAGATCACATCAGAAATCCAAACACATACTTAGGCGTTTTCATATCATTCGAGAGATCGTTGATAGAGGAGACGTAAATATATGCAGAGTACCAACTGATGATAACATTGCTGACCCATTGACAAAGGGTCTTCCACAAGCAAAGCATGAAGGTCATGTTAGGTCTATGAGTATTCGATACATTAATTAGGCCTAGTGCAAGTGGGAGATTGTTGGTATTGTATGCTCTAGGAACGTTATATGAACGATTAATGTTATCTATTGATTACTCCCTCCGTCTCAAAATAGATGTCGTTTTGGAGTGTTTCACACATATTAAAAAATATCATTAATGCATGTGAAGAAGTCTCAAATACCCCTAAAGTAATTCAACTACCTAGGTAATTAAATGGTTAGGTAAGAGATAGTTCACTATCATTATTAAGGGTATAATTGGCATAGAGCAATAAAAAGACTTTAAAAATAGTGAAACGACAAGTATTATGAGACAAAATTTAACTCTCAAAACGACATCTATTTTGAGACGGAGGGAGTTGTAGACACCCGCCTTGGACCGCTCACCCCGATTGCACATTTGATTTTGTGTTTCTCCCCATTTTAAATGTTTCTCGTTAGTTTCTGTCACTTCCGTTAAGTTCCTGACTGACTTCGTTAAGTCCCAGGGACTAAACTGAATGACAGGGCTGACTTTCTAGTCCATTCTGTCAAAATTGCCTTCTCTGAGTCGCGCGCCTCCGACAGGAGGATCCAGGCGCGCGCGCCTCCCGCCCCCAAATCAGGAAGCGCGCGCCTCTGGGCGTCAGTTACAGATTTCTGGCCAGGATTCCCTCCCTTGCTCAATTTACAGGATTTTGCCCGGGAAGGATTTCTTGGTGACTGAGTTTTGGCACCAAAAACACCCCTGTTTCACCTATAAAAACCTCTCTTTACCTCCATTTTCAAGGATCGGGGAAAAAGGATCGAAAAAATCATCAAAAACTATACCAAAATCACTTTCTAAAAGCTCTCCAAGGATTTCATCAAGCAATACTTGAAGGTCTTCAAATTGTAGGTAAAAGTCCATCTTTTCCTCCTTTTCTACTTCATCTCCTCTCTCTATTTTTACTCTAATCAAATGTGCAATCACCCAAATCATTTTGGGACATGACTCTAATGATCACCTCATCTACTTGAGGTAGGTTAAGGAGTTATCTCCTACATTCCAAATCCTATTTTAAATCCCCCCCTTTTCATGACTTAAAGAAGAAGAAGAAGAACATTTTCATTCGTGTAGATTTTGATCAAGCGAGACCAACTTTAGTTGGGCGAGATGGGTGTTTCGGTACTTCCCATCTCGTAATCTAACCCCCGAACCTCAAAACAAAGAATCTCTGTTTTCGTAATCAACTTAGGCTACAATCTATAGGTTTTTCTTATGTTCCTCAAAACATAGGTGGCGACTCTAAAAAAACAAGTTAGACATCCTAGGATCACACCGCGCGCTCGAGCCTAAGGCCGTGGTCACCCCCGGGGTATCTACAGTGGCGACTCCGCTGGGGACTATTTGAGGGTTAAACTTGCATTCTGATCAAAATCTACATCTTTTCTGGGCATTCTGTTTCCTGATGGGGGAGGCGCGCGCATCTGGCCTTTTAAGCCTAAGGCGCGCGCATCCCGCATCAAGAACCAGAATCGCCCACTTCTTCATATTCTTCATCTTCTTCTTCTGTTATTCTGCACTAATCACTTCTGCAGGGGTTACAATATGAACATGGGACCAGGGCAATCCCCTGAGTCCAAAGTCTGACATTCTGACAGGTGTGAACCCAGAAGCGCGCGCCTCCCATAAGCATTGCGCCATGCGCGCGCGTCCCACATCAGCACTCAGAGGCGCACGCTTCTGGGTTGGTTTCCAGAACAGAAACAGGTTTCAGTGACTGAGCAGAACAGTGGGGTGTGGGCACAGTTGCCTGCATCAGAACAGAATTGAACCCTCGGACTGTTTTAATTTTGTGTTTTATTTACCGGTCACACGGGTGATTCGGGAGTTGTAATTTTATGTGCTTATGTGTCTTGTGTGTTTTTCTTTCTTTTCAAAAAAAAAAAATAATTAAAAAAAATAAATAAAAATTTTGTCACTTGTTAGACCTCACACTACATGCACATATTCCTATGAACTGCTCACTATCGAGTCGCACAAGTCCAACCCCAAACCCGTCGAGGCCCGTCCTAGAAAGTTTCAAGCTCCACCAGACCTTGGCTCTTTCGAAGCGGGAAACCTCAGCCCGTGGCGTAGTTCAAGACTACATACCGGGGGTGACCTTTGAGCCTCATATTCAAGCCGAGCACAAACCACACAAATTCTAGTTAGGGCCTAACACTCCGTGACTCAAGTCGGTTTCCATGTACCGAGATTTCCCTAAACTAATGTCTTCAAATCATACATGCCAACTTGTTGAAATGGACGCAATAAAAATCCGTCCCCAAAAGTGGTTATTTTGGACGAAAATAAAAATCCGTCCCCGCATGTATGCTTTACTACATTAATTTAGTTTAATCCCGATACATGTAGGATTCACAAGCGCGATGGAATCCGATGAGTATATGGGACCGCGAGATGGTCTATATACTAGTGTGACGATTCCATTATTTTCTTAGAAACACCAAAAGGGATTCATTCTGTCGCGCCCCAAACCCGTGGTCCTACTTGGCCCCACGCTCGGGACACGAATGGAAGACGTTATAAAACACCTTTTGAAAAATTTTCGAAATATACTTTCATAAAACTTAACAAAATCAACACCTGAAGTTCAAAGACTTCCACTGACTTTCAAACTAACTTTTCAAACCACTTTCACAAACGAAAGTACTTAGCCCGAAGTCTTACAAACATTTATACAAATGTACACACACCGACCTTATCCAAAATATAGGTATTACAAGATGATGAAGTCAAGGAAACTCTACCCAAAAGGTTATACATCTATGTAATGTAACCTTGACCAAAACAAATCCCAACTCTTACCACTTTCAACGTCCTCCCGTGCCAAAGTGTCCTATCCCCTGGACTCGCCTTTATCTAAAACAGTAAACAAATAAGGGGTGAGAATAAATCTCAGTAAGCTACTAAAATGCAACTACGTTACATGCTGATATGATAATCATAAAGAAACAATATCAACAAATAATCATATAGCATATAGCACATAACATGAGAGGCTCCCTATCGCCAACCGTCCCATACCGGTTGGAAATAACGACCAACTCATCATACAACACATAGTGTAGGAGTAAACACTCCTACGAGAATACCAAGCCAAGGTTTACCGAAATAACATAACCATCTGAGAATACCATCTGAGAAAACCAGTTGAGAAAACCAGTTGAGTAGCATAAATAGCTGAAGCCGGGATCCCGAAAACCAAATCATAACCATAATAACCAAAGTTCTCGAATCAAACATAACCATCTGAGAGGTATCAACAAAGCAGCACAATGGCTGAAGCCGGTTCCGGAACCAAACAATCACAACAACAACAATAGCGGGAGAAAATGACACAAAGTCATACCCCTAAATGCTCACGCGAGGGAGCGAGTTCATCCCATCCAAGGCCAGTCTGGACTGGGGAAATAGGTCCAGTGGAAAAGCCTTAATGCTTTCCACCTCCACTCGATAACACCCAAACCTGGGGAAATAGGTCCAGTGGAAAAGCCTTATAGTGAACTTGGCTAGTGTGCCACTATAATTCTTTCCACCTCCACTCGATAACACACAAAACCAGCTGGACTTCCAACAAAGAGCACAGTAATAAATACTTGCTAAAACAACAACAACCGGGGCAATGATTCTACACAAGAAACCAAGCCAAACACATCAAAATATGCAACCACGTTACTCATAAAAGAGTTCACAACATTGACATTAGGCCACAACACAATCCTTTATTAATGACATTAAGTCAAACAACAATCTTACACACACTTGAACACGATCCTCAATAACCAAGTATGTCGAACCCATTTCTCACACAAGGGATTCCAAAGTAAGAAATACTACTAAAGCATCATAAAGATGTACCACACTTAAAATGAACCTAAACGGTTACATTATTCCAAACTCGATCACAAAGGACCAACTCTACAACAACGGACCATTAATACTCTTTTTGTTATTAAACACCTACTGGATTTCCGTAATATAATATTTAGAACCCAACTGAATAAACCACCTCATCACGTAGTACACAAGAAGAGCTTCGAAACGATAGTTTACACGACTAAATCGGAGTCCGTATGAAGACGTTATGGCCTCCGGAAGGTTGAACCATTTTCTGGGAAAAGTGTGCGATCGCCCAAAAATAGTGTGATGCCGCCCAAGACACTCAATTAAGGCCAAATTGCTCCAGAAAGAGTGTGCGATCTCCCACAAAAAGTGTGCAACCGCTCAAACCTCCAAATGTACCAAAATTGCACTCCTTTCATTTCACCGTCTCACAAGTATAAGTACAATTTTATAATATACTATTATACCCGTTTAGGGATACTTCCATTCATTTCCCCGTACCACAAATAATGATACAATTTTTCTAATAATATTTAAACCAAGTTACTATTTTACCGTCTCACGAATAGGAGTATAATTTTTCAATACTTTTTTCAAGTTTCTTCCCAGGAGCAAGGCCATTCATTTCATATTTATCATACGAATACTCCCTTCATCCCAATTTTACAAGTATCACAAATAAATTATTTTCACAATAATTTCACCACATATCACACATATAGCAAATATATGACCATTTTACTATTTAAGGGGAATTAGTAACTTACCTATTTCCGGAAAAAGTATCGCAGAAATATGTTTTGATCGGGTAGAAATGACCTACTCAACGCCCTGATCATTTTTATATAATTAGTTTTTAAAACGGGTAAGTAAATAAAAATAATTAAATCGAAATGAGTTGAACTTACTTTCTTTCTTCGTGGATACAGAGAGAGTAATTTTTTGGAAAGTAATGTTTGTGTGTGAGTGAATTAGCCACGCAGAGAGGGAGAAGATAAGCATATATTAGGATATTTTCCACTTTTCACTTAAGACCCTCCATTTTCATTTTAAACAACTAAACCCCCAAACTTTAAAGTTACACTTTGAACCCTAAAGTTTCAACTAACTCATTTATTCCTTTTAACAAAATTTCTACTAACACATTAACTAACACATATACTCAAATAATATATGCAAGTCATAAAATGTAATGCAACACATAAAATGCACACATAAGTTCAAATTAAAATTCCCAAAAATATAAAATAAATATGGACGGGTTTTGGGGTCGTTACAATCACTCCCCCTTAAAGAAAATTCGTCCCGAATTTTAGGATTCACTTACCTCGACCCTCAAACAATCAAGGATACTTTCTTTTCATTCCAATCCCGAAGCTTTCAAGTAAATTCTTTCACATTATGGTTCCCCCACACAACTCTAACAAGAGGAATACTTTTAGTTCTCAATTCTTGAACTTTAGAGTCAATCACCTGAACTGAACTGGATGCTCCGCATAGGACATACTTGGTTCAATATCATCTAAAACTTTAAACATACATAAGAAAAATCATAAACAGGTTTGCGTAGCATCGATATATGGAACACATTATAAACCTTGTCAAGAGAAGGAATACAGCCCGATCTCTAATTCTTCCCCATATCTCAAAAGAACTGATATATTAAGCAAACTCCACGAAAAGTAAAGGTATATCCCACGAATCTTAAGAATTAACTGAACAAGTCCTCAACATGTCCTCAAGAATCTGAAATGTTCTTTCTAACTGTCCATCTGTCTGCAGATGAAAAGCCAAGCTAAATCTCAATCCTGAACCTAAGGCCTTCTGAAATGCTTGCCCAAAATCAAGATGTAAATAAGGAACCCATATCTAATACCATGCTCGTACACATCCCATGAAATCGAACTATCTTTTGAACAAATAAGTAACAACTGGAATTAACATTTATACTCTCAAAATAGATAAGGTGAGAAAACTTGGTAATCAATCCGCTATTAATCAACATCATTGATCTCATCTATTCAGTGTAAATCCTTCAATGAAACTTTTCGCAATAGATTCATATCCACTCAGAAATCTCAAAGGTTTGTGACAAGCCAACTGATCACTGATATTTTACTTCCAGATTATTCGCAACTCAAGGACTTAGTTGAATGCTTAGAATTTCTCGTGTCAAACAAATCAAATGTAACTCTTCAAGTACCTGTAGTTGAATTCCGTTATGCATGTTGGTTCCACTAAGCATCGACTACATACTCTGCTACAAAAGTTAAAGTTCCATCACTAGCAACGAACAAAGTCGTGTTGTCTATCATCATTCATTCCACTAGTAATTTTCTATAGTTGAAATCATTTAATAGAGTAGAAACTTAAAGCTTTCACAATCTCAAAATCACGCCATATCTCAACTCACAAAGACTCCAAAATGTTAATTCCTCTAACATTCCTCATTTAGTTTTATCAAGCATGAACTATAAGTCAATGTATCCTCTAACACATTACCTTTCCCGGATGATATAACATGGTACTCTACCTGCATTATCTCATGAGTAACTCTCTTTAAAAAAACCAATACTTCAACTCTCATGGTTGGTGAACACTTCAAATATAGCACCATCAAAGTCATTCACTAATGTAATGGATGTATAATCGCAATCAATCTCAAGTTATGGTTAGGATAATTTTGGTTCATAATGAATCAATCTTCTCGAAACATACATAACTACCAACCATTCTGAATGAATGAATATCTCAATTACTCCTTGAGGAATCTCCAAAAACAATGAATTGATTAGATCCAATATAATGATAAAACTCGATATATCCACTAAAAAATAGTAACACTGATCATATCCTCTAGATAACTGTAACACCAATCAAATCCATTAAGCAATATCAATACTGAAGTTGTCATCAACTCTCGTTTCAACAATTAAAACTCGTTCCATTCTTACCAATCCATCGATAAAGTGTATATTTCTGTGTCATATAGTTAACAGTGTAGCTACCTTAGAAATCCATCAATGATTCTTTAACCATATACCAATCTCAACAAGTTACATACCGCTGCTACTGAAGTAGGATTTTTCCAATTACTGTTGCCTCCATTGAAGGATCAAAAGCTATGCCTGAGTTGAAACTCCCTCAAAATAATATATCCTCTAACAAGAAGACATAATGCCTTGATTTCACAACTGTTGCCTCTCACGTAGATATATTAAATAAAATGAATCCCTTGTAAAGAAATATCTCAAGCTAAAGCTTCTATTCCTGTAACTCAACCGATGTTATAAGCATATTGGACTAGATATCAACACTGCAACACTGCACCATAACAACTCAAGATAACCCAAGCTTCTCATCAAGTAACATATACTACTCAATAGAAAATCTATCTGAGATTTCTCAAAGAAAGGGTACATTCTCAATTTTAGATGCAAACACTCTGCTGCTAACCCCCTAAACCAAATACCAGGCACAACCTTGTGCTAATTTTTTTTTTAAACTTTAATGCATAAATAGCATGAATGCCAAACACATATATCTACCATGCTTAACTAAAGCACACTAGCATATAAGACTCCACCACAACACTATCAAAATCTTGCTATAGCAATATAGTTAAACCAGCAAGTAAAACATGCTCACAAATTTGCACATCACAAGTGCGCAACACTCTATCAATCATCAAACACTCTCCCTTAGGATAGACACCTCTAATACCTAAGGTAGATACTCAGGAGACACATGCAATCGAGAAGCAAAATGCACAAACACATAAGAATGCGAAGATCCAGGGTCTATAAGTGTATGTGCCCTCAAACTAGACATAGAAATTATACCTCCAATCACATTAGAAGGATCTGAAATCTGTTGTTGATTGATGGCAGAAACACTATCCTGCTCCTTAACCTTCCCTGAAGCATCCCTCTTTTGGCCCTGAGAAAACCCAACTGCACTTCCTGATGCCTGTACTCTAAATCTAGGGCAATCCTTCTGAAAATGACCCAACTGACCACATCTCATACATTTGCCTTGTTTCTTCCAACATTTCTCCTCAGAATGTCCTATCCTTCGACAATAGCTACATACTCGTTTACCTTGAGTTCTTCTATTATGTGGCCCTTGAAAAGATTTCCTAGCTTGTGAAGATGTCCCTTGGTATTCTCTACTATCTCTACGCTGGGGTTGTGGTTTTAACTGTCCTCCTCGTTTTGTCACATTTGAGGCTTCAACCTTGCTTTTATGCTCAACTATATCATCAATTGTTTTCATTACAGTTTCAAACATACATTGGAACATTGTACGAACCTCTTCTCTAGCATTACCCATCCCTGAAGGCCCTGACTGATCACTCTCTGTTCCAACCATTTTTCAATAAGTACCTGCATAAGACACTCAACGTCACTCACTCTCTACACAACTACCCTCCTAGGTCACTTAGTCATTCTAGACCATCTACAACCTAGCTCTGATACCAACTATCGCGCCCCAAACCCGTGGTCCTACTTGGCCCCACGCTCGGGACACGAATGGAAGACGTTATAAAACACCTTTTGAAAATTTTTCGAAATATACTTTCATAAAACTTAACAAAATCAACACCTGAAGTTCAAAGACTTCCACTGACTTTCAAACCAACTTTTCAAACCACTTTCACAAACGAAAGTACTTAGCCCGAAGTCTTACAAACATTTATACAAATGTACACACACCGACCTTATCCAAAATATAGGTATTACAAGATGATGAAGTCAAGGAAACTCTACCCAAAAGGTTATACATCTATGTAATGTAACCTTGACCAAAACAAATCCCAACTCTTACCACTTTCAACGTCCTCCCGTGCCAAAGTGTCCTATCCCCTGGACTCGCCTTTATCTAAAACAGTAAACAAATAAGGGGTGAGAATAAATCTCAGTAAGCTACTAAAATGCAACTACGTTACATGCTGATATGATAATTATAAAGAAACAATATCAACAAATAATCATATAGCATATAGCACATAACATGAGAGGCTCCCTATCGCCAACCGTCCCATACCGGTTGGAAATAACGACCAACTCATCATACAACACATAGTGTAGGAGTAAACACTCCTACGAGAATACCAAGCCAAGGTTTACCGAAATAACATAACCATCTGAGAATACCATCTGAGAAAACCAGTTGAGAAAACCAGTTGAGTAGCATAAATAGCTGAAGCCGGGATCCCGAAAACCAAATCATAACCATAATAACCAAAGTTCTCGAATCAAACATAACCATCTGAGAGGTATCAACAAAGCAGCACAATGGCTGAAGCCGGTTCCGGAACCAAACAATCACAACAACAACAATAGCGGGAGAAAATGACACAAAGTCATACCCCTAAATGCTCACGCGAGGGAGCGAGTTCATCCCATCCAAGGCCAATCTGGACTGGGGAAATAGGTCCAGTGGAAAAGCCTTAATGCTTTCCACCTCCACTCGATAACACCCAAACCTGGGGAAATAGGTCCAGTGGAAAAGCCTTATAGTGAACTTGGCTAGTGTGCCACTATAATTCTTTCCACCTCCACTCGATAACACACAAAACCAGCTGGACTTCCAACAAAGAGCACAGTAATAAATACTTGCTAAAACAACAACAACCGGGGCAATGATTCTACACAAGAAACCAAGCCAAACACATCAAAAGATGCAACCACGTTACTCATAAAAGAGTTCACAACATTGACATTAGGCCACAACACAATCCTTTATTAATGACATTAAGTCAAACAACAATCTTACACACACTTGAACACGATCCTCAATAACCAAGTATGTCGAACCCATTTCTCACACAAGGGATTCCAAAGTAAGAAATACTACTAAAGCATCATAAAGATGTACCACACTTAAAATGAACCTAAACGGTTACATTATTCCAAACTCGATCACAAAGGACCAACTCTACAACAACGGACCATTAATACTCTTTTTGTTATTAAACACCTACTGGATTTCCGTAATATAATATTTAGAACCCAACTGAATAAACCACCTCATCACGTAGTACACAAGAAGATCTTCGAAACGATAGTTTACACAACTAAATCGGAGTCCGTATGAAGACGTTATGGCCTCCGGAAGGTTGAACCATTTTCTGGGAAAAGTGTGCGATCGCCCAAAAATAGTGTGATGCCGCCCAAGACACTCAATTAAGGCCAAATTGCTCCAGAAAGAGTATGCGATCTCCCACAAAAAGTGTGCAACCGCTCAAACCTCCAAATGTACCAAAATTGCACTCCTTTCATTTCACCGTCTCACAAGTATAAGTACAATTTTATTATATACTATTATACCCGTTTAGGGATACTTCCATTCATTTCCCCGTACCACAAATAATGATACAATTTTTCTAATAATATTTAAACCAAGTTACTATTTTACCGTCTCACGAATAGGAGTATAATTTTTCAATACTTTTTTCAAGTTTCTTCCCAGGAGCAAGGCCATTCATTTCATATTTATCATACGAATACTCCCTTCGTCCCAATTTTACAAGTATCACAAATAAATTATTTTCACAATAATTTCACCACATATCACACATATAGCAAATATATGACCATTTTACTATTTAAGGGGAATTAGTAACTTACCTATTTCCGGAAAAAGTATCGCAGAAATATGTCTTGATCGGGTAGAAATGACCTACTTAACGCCCTGATCATTTTTATATAATTAGTTTTTAAAACGGGTAAGTAAATAAAAAGAATTAAATCGAAATGAGTTGAACTTACTTTCTTTCTTCGTGGATACAGAGAGAGTAATTTTTAGGAAAGTAATGTTTGTGTGTGAGTGAATTAGCCACGCAGAGAGGGAGAAGATAAGCATATATTAGGATATTTTCCACTTTTCACTTAAGACCCTCCATTTTCATTTTAAACAACTAAACCCCCAAACTTTAAAGTTACACTTTGAACCCTAAAATTTCAACTAACTCATTTATTCCTTTTAACAAAATTTCTACTAACACATTAACTAACACATATACTCAAATAATATATGCAAGTCATAAAATGTAATGCAACACATAAAATGCACACATAAGTTCAAATTAAAATTCCCAAAAATATAAAATAAATATGGACGGGTTTTGGGGTCGTTACACATTCCCTCCGACTTATAAAATAAAATAAAAAAAAGAGTCTTTTCTTATGTGGTTCGAGTCGTGTGCCCAACTGTGTGTTCTAAGCCTCTTCATGGACCGCAAGTGTTACTCAAGACTGACAAGGGCCTCTTCTGCAATATAGGTTCAATTGGTACTTACAAAGTCTACCGGGATTCAGCAAATCGGTTAGTCCGTGAAGAGATCACCCCAACAGCTCCGACATCAACCATGACCGGCAGCAGCAACACCATGTCTCTCGAACAGCTCTCAACTATGGTCCAACTCCTCCAAGAGCAAGTCTCCACCCTTAACAAGGAGGCACAAAGCAAAGACGACATTTGGCAATCCCACCTCGACAGCCAAAGGGAGGCCCACGAGGCCGAAATGGAGCTAATGAAAGAAAAGCTCACCAACCTTGCCAAGGGAAAGAACAAGAACAATGATGATGAATCCGAATGGACCGAGGGTTTGTTCAAGAGTCCTTACGTCAACACCCGCACCAAGAAAATGGGAGAACCAAGTTCCGAGAACAATGAGCCCAAAATGGTGGATTCTATCATGGCCTACATCGACCAAAAATTCAATGGGCTCAACATGGGGAAAGGCTCCGACACAAGCCTTTATCAATCATCCATCCTCATGAGTACTATGGCCGCTCTTCCCGATAAGTTCAAGATGCCCGACATAAGCAAATTCAAGGGCAACTCTTGTCTTATGGCTCACATTGAGACTTATATTTGGGCAATGGTTCCGAAGAAGGTCTCCACCAAGGTGATGGCTCAATGCTTTCCTCTCACTCTAGAGGGGGCGGCAAAAGATTGGTATGCTACTCTCCCGCTCACTGTCCGTCTTGATTGGGACTCCGCCATGCTTGCCTTCAAGAACCAATACCAAGGCAACACCACTCACCGGCCCACAAGGAAAGAGCTAGAGAACACTACTCAACGAGATAATGAGTCCTTCATCGACTTCACGAGGAGATGGAATGACAAACTCTCTGAAATTGTTGAGAGGCCAAACACAAAAGAGCAAATGGACATCTTTCTCAAGTGTCTCAAGATTGATCTCCGCACTCACCTAAGTGGGGCTTGCTACTCCGACTTCTCCCAAATGTACGAGGCGGGTGTACGCATGGATGACTTGCTCAAGGAGATTAAGAAGACCACTCCTACTTACCGCTACAAGGCCGCTTCCAACTCCACAAAAGAGGCCTCGGTTAACGCCGTCACTATTGACAAGGGGAATTACAAAAAGGTTCCTCCACCTCAAGGGAAAAGGCCCCGAAGTGACCGTGTCTACATGCCTCTCCAAGGCATGACTCAAACCGAAGTGTTCGAGGTCCTCAAGGCAAAGGGTCAAATCACACCCGTGCAAGGGTACCAACCCAAGACGATCAACTCCAATCATGCTCACCACAAATATTGTGGCTACCACCAATATAGTGGCCACACCACCGAGGATTGCTTCATTCTCCGTAATGTCATTCAAGATCTCATAGATAAGAAAGAATTTGTAGTGGCTAATGACGAGCATGTCAATGTAATAGAGATAGGAGAACTTGAGGGGACCACCCATTCAATCCCAATTGTGAATGGGGGCCCCAATGTTATGAATTAACTTGACAATTCTTGTTATGTAGTGACTTACGATGAGGTAATGAGGGAAGTACTAGAGAATAGGAAAAAGAAGCAAGACGGGAACGTCAACATGCTAACTCGATCCGGTCGAGTCATAGCAAGCAACACTTCCACTTCCGCACCAAGCTCCTCTTCTCAAAAGCCGCAAGCTCACAACGCTCCCGAAGATCCTCTACTTGTCCAACTCAAGAAAACTCAAGCCAACATCTCTATTTGGGACCTCATTGCATCCTCAAAGAAACACCGAGATCTTGTCATCCGCAATCTCGATGATACATCAGTTTCTCCCGATACTACTCCCGAGGACCTCACAGCAATGATTGGTCACATTCATTTTGGCAACATCATCACCTTTGCCGATATGGACCTTCCACCGTTTGGTTCCGACCACAACGAAGCTATTTACCTCAAGGTACGAGCAAGGGGGAGACCCGTCTTAAGAGTCTTAGTGGACGGTGGTTCCGCACTCAATCTCATGCCTGGTAGAATCATGGGCATACTGGGGCTTAAGGATTCTGATTTAAAGCCCTCTACTCAAGTAATCCGAGGTTATGACAGCACCGCCCGTATAGTCATGGGTATGATCGAGATAGACATTGAGTTTGGGAGCATGGTCATGTCCGTTCCATTCCAAGTGCTTGATATCCCGGCCTCGTTCAACTTACTGTTGGGTCGGCCATGGATTCATAGTGCTAATGCCGTACCGTCAACTCTCCACCAATGTGTCAAGATCCGAAATGGTGATGAAATAGTGACCGTAATGGCTGAAAACATTACTATCCACAGAAAAGGTGAGCCCGTCCACCAAGTTCAGCACGGTCTACCAGACTCCACTCTCTCCGGCGTCTCGATCAACGCCATTGACAAAGAAGGGGAAAACGGATCATGGACCCCCAGCAATCACAAAGTACTCCGCATGATGAGGGATATGGACTACTTCCCTGGTTTAGGCTTAGGGAAATATCAACAAGGAATCCTACATCCCGTGCAAGTCCCATTTGTCAAGAACACATTCGGTTTGGGGTACGAGCCTTCCGAAGAAGACTTGAAGCAAGAACAAGCGATCAAGAACGAAAAGGCCCAAGCTCGTAAAGAAGGCCGTCGGTATGAAGTCCCTAACCTAAGGCCTTACCGCAAGACGTTGAATGGCTATTTTGTCCGCCAGGGGGAAGACGTTCCATACATGATCTTTCCCGAGCCGTGGGTTAACAATAAAGGTGTCAAAAAGCCTGGCCTCGAAATCTTCTCCGATTGTGAGATCCAGAAATCCGAAAGGGAACCAACTCCCATGTCGCCCCGTGAATGGTGGGGGAGGAAGGTGACTATAGAGTCCGAGACAGAAATCACCGTGGGGGAAGAACTGACAGATTTAGCCTCCATGTTCGAAGAGCTTGCCGTAATGAATAAATGCCAAGTCAACGCCATCCATGACACCGTCATCATGAACGAGACTATCAGTGAGATCCCGCCAAGCTCCGAGCCGATCAACAATTGGTATTCAACAAAAGGGCCCATGGTATCCGAGGAATTCTTAGTCCAAGAAATGGGTTGCATACCCCGCACAGCAACAAAGGAAGAGCAGCTTACACTTACTTTCGAATCCGAGAGTGTATCTAATACCCTCACCCAAGAGGATTTGGAGGCCATAGCCGAGCGTGTGTTTCCTTTCTTTGCTAATGAAAAATTTGATATTTCTGAGTACCCTGAGATTGCAAACATCATAAATGATGAATTAACTAATAATGAACTTAACGAACAAGTTAATAACGATTCAAATTATGATGAAATAGACCACGAAAACACAACATACTTAAATGAACTTGCTCAACAAGTCCGTAGTCGTGGCGAGAATGGTCCAAAGGCTGACGAAGAATTGCAGGTTGTTAATCTGGGTACCGAAGAAGAGCTAAAAGAAACCAAGATTGGAAGCTTCTTCAAGGGAGACGATAGAGACAGATTGACTGCATTACTACGGGAGTTCGTGGATTTGTTCGCATGGTCATACAAGGACATGCCGGGTTTAGACAGAAAGGTAGCGGAGCACAGGATTCCGATCAGAGAAGATGCCAGGCCAGTAAAGCAGAAGCTCCGAAAGATTAAGCCAGAATGGTCTCTGCAGGTCAAAGAAGAGATTGAGAAGCTCCTCAGTGTGGGTTTCATCAAGGTTATCGAGTATCCGACATGGTTAGCCAACATTGTGACAGTCAGGAAGGCGAACGGCAAGGTTCGAGTTTGTGTAGACTTCCGGGATTTAAACAAAGCTTCCCCAAAGGATGATTTTCCACTCCCTAATATCGACATGCTAGTCGACTCCACTGCTGCCTACGAGGTTCGCTCATTTGTGGATGGGTTCGCTGGGTACAATCAGATTCTCATGGCCGAGGAAGATCAACATAAGACAGCCTTCACAACACCGTGGGGTACCTTTTGCTACACAGTCATGCCATTTGGGTTAAGAAATGCTGGGACTTCCTACCAAAGAGCCGTGACAGACTTGTTCCACGATATGATTCACAAAGAAATAGAGGTCTATGTGGACGACATGATCATTCACTCCAAAGGAACCGATGGTCAACACCTGATCGATCTCCGCAAGTTCTTCGAAAGGCTTCGTCAACACAAAATGAGGCTCAACCCTGCAAAGTGCACATTCGGGGTTATCCGAGGCAAAGTTCTTGGTTATATGGTCACTGAAAGGGGAATCGAAGTAGACCCCTCCAAAATCAAGGCAATCATTGACATGCCTCCTCCAAAGACGCAGAAAGAGATTAAAGGTTTCATGGGCAGACTACAATACATCAGTCGGTTTGTGCACCAACTCACTTCCATGTGCGAGCCAATCTTCAAGCTACTCAAGAAGAATGTGGCTCTAGAATGGACCGACGCGTGCCAAGAAGCCTTCGATCAAGTAAAGCATTACTTGACGTGCCCTCCTGTCCTAGTTCCACCGCACAAGGAGAAACCTCTGTTGCTTTATCTCACTGTCAATGATGAAGCCCTAGGGGCTATGTTAGCATAAGAACAACGAGAGTCCACAAAGGAGAACGCCATTTATTTTGTCAGCCGCCGATTCCAAGGAGGCGAAAAGAACTACTCTGTCTTAGAAAAGTCATGTGCAGCATTGGTTTGGGTCACTCAAAAGCTCAAACACTATATGGAAGCTTTCCCGATCAAGCTAGTAGCGAAGGTGGACCCGCTCCGCTACATCTTCGAGAAGCCTTTCATGTCAACAAGAATAGCCAAATGGTACTTCATGCTCGCCGGCTATGATATCACTTACGTCACACTAAAATCCGTCAGGGGGAAAGTGTTCAGTGACCAACTTGCCGAATTCCCATGTGACGAAGTGAAGGGGGAAGATGTACAGTTCCCCGACGAGCATTTAATTTGTGCTGCAACCGAAGAAGACAAATGGCAACTTTTTTTGATGGCGCCGCCAATAAACACGGTTTTGGTATAGGGGTATTGCTTGTCGATCCAAAAGACATCTACACTCCCATTGCCATACGCCTGGAATTCGAAGCTACCAACAACATTGCCGAGTACGAAGCATGTATAGCGGGGCTAGAGGCAGCTCTCGACAGAAACATCACAGAACTAGAATTATTCGGTGACTCTTTGCTCCTTATCAATCAGCAATCGGGTAAATGGCGAACCCAAGACCCGACTCTCCAACAGTATGGTCAGCACCTTGAAGAACTGGTTGAAAAATTCCAAGAGATCACTTTCAACTACCTGCCAAGGGATAAGAATCGCTTCGCCGATGCACTGGCCACTATAGCTTCATTAGTTGAAATGCCCAAAGGGAAAATGGTGAAGCCTTTCAAAATTGCTCGAAGGAACAGTCCGGCATATTGCATGAATATCGAGATCAACGAGGTTCAAACAAACTCTCCGTGGTATTCGGATATCATGAACTTCCTCAAAGACGGCACTAATCCCGAGAACATCAATAAGAAGTCTCAAGCGGCTCTGCAAAGGTTAGCCTCTCGGTACGTACTGATTGGGGACCGAGTCTATAAAAGGCACCACGACGGGATCAATCTCTTATGCGCCAATGAGACCGAAGCTCAAGAGATAATGTGTGAAGTGCACGAAGGAGAATGTGGACCCCACATGAATGGGTTTATGCTAGTCAAGAAGATACTCCGCATTGGTTACTATTGGAGCACTATGGAACGAGACTGTATCGAGAAAGTCAAAAGGTGTGCCAAGTGCCAATTCCACGCTAATCTGCAACATGCTCCACCCTCACAACTTTACAACATGGTCACACCTTGGCCTTTCTCTTGTTGGGGGATAGACATCATCGGTAAAGTTCATCCTGCCGGGAGCAATGGGCAGTCATTCGTCCTAGTGGCAGTCGACTACTTCACAAAGTGGGTCGAAGCACAAGCCTATCGAACCCTCAACGCCAAGAAAGTGGCCGAATTTGTAAAGATTAATATCATGTGCCGATACGGCGTGCCTCATGAAATCATTTCCGACAACGGCTCTCACTTTGAGAAGGAAATGGATGCACTTTTGGTAGAATACAAGATCACCAAGCACAAGTCATCTCCTTACCGGCCCCAAGCAAATGGCGCAGTCGAAGCAGCAAATAAGACCATCGAGACCATCGTCAAGAAAATGGCCTCAACAGGAAGGGATTGGCCCGAAAAGCTACCATTAGCATTGTGGGGCTACCGCACATCAATTCGATCCGCAACAGGAGAAACTCCTTATGCATTGGTCTATGGTTCTGAAGCCGTACTCCCTATCGAACTTGAAGTCCCATCTCTACGAGTCCTCCTCGAGAATCAAGTCAACGAGGTCGACTGGATGCAAAGTCGATATGAACAACTAGCCTTGCTCGACGAGAAAAGGTTAAGAGCACTCGAACGCACAAGGGCGTATCAGCAAAGGATGGCAAGGGCTTTCAACAAAAAAGTGAGGCCTCGAAACATCAATGTGGGAGATTTGGTCTTAAGACAACATCCTCCTAATGCCATGAATCCCCTGGGGAAATGGGGACCCTGATGGATCGGTCCGTACGTGGTCAAAAAGATACTAAGCGGTGGTGCAGTCCGGCTCGTGGATTTAGATGGTGACCAGCTGCCAAAGGAGGTCAACCTCGACAAGCTCAAGAGGTTCTACGCTTAATAAACAAAGACCACTAAAAAAAAAAAAAAAAATCGCTCGCTAGGTTGAAAACCCGCAAGGGCGGCCTAGGCAAAAATTAGAGCACGTGCAAAAAAGAAGCCCGCTAGATTGAAAACCCGAAAGGGCGGTTTAGGCAAAAAACAGGGTGCACATCAAAAAAAAAAAAAAAAAAAAAATGGTCTTTGTTTGTTTGAACTACGAAGACCTGAGCCTCCCAGCTGGAGGAACGTAGGCAACCTTCGGGTGCGGTCTAAAACATATCAAAAATACCCAATTCACTTCAAATAACAAAATGCAATTTTTTATTCATTCAATGAATTATTCAAACCATTACAACGGATTTATTGAGCAACAAAAGACATTAAAATATTAAATCCTAAAACAAAGTGGTCTAATTGCAATCTCTTGGGGTACTAAGAAAAATCCAATTTTCTCTTAGCTTTCGAAGGACCACCCGATCGTCTCTCAATCCTTTTCTTCTTGGGTAACAAAGGAGCACTAATACGCACCGAAACCTTCTGTGATGCAACACGTCTCCTAGAATAAAAGTCATCCAAAGAGTACCGAAAGGGTCAGCGAGAATGTTACTCGAATCAGCAGTAGCCTCCCTATATCTCAAAGTGCTGCTAGGCTCAAAACCCTGTCCCAACAACTCGGCACGAAGCACATCAACCCAAGTGATGCCACGGTAAAGGGTGCCAAATAAATAGTCCAAGTAGCTCTCGGGAAGGAAGACACTCTCCCGATGCAGAGGAGCGAAAGCCCAACGATTACGGTCATCTCCCCAAGCCGACTGAAGCTCACTCGAGAAGTCAGGACCCATGTAGGCAACTGGACGAAGCATTCCATCCCTCGGAAAAGGAATTGTCTGTTGGCGACCGAACTGCCGCAGAACCCGCTCTGGCTGGTAAAATGAAGAATCTCTCAAACCGGGTACAACCACGTGCTGAAAACCAAGAGTCCATTCCACAAAAGGACGAAGACCCCAAGAAGGAGGACACCACTCAATATCGGCGGTCACCCGAGAGGCAGAGAATTTCTTCCAATCATCTTCAGATAAATCCCGGATCAACAACTTCCTCCTATGAACAGCAAAAGGAGACAAATCACCATCCGGAGAATAAATTCTGAAGTGTTCTCGGAGCCATATGGTCAAGAGCAAAGGGCTTCCCCGACACATCTTGCCCGTCCTATGTAACTCATCAAGGCCGTGCAACGTCTCCCCTACAATAAGAGGGATTACACTAAATCGCTGCTCCTTAGCTTGCAAAATTAATCTCAGCCAACTGCGCGTCCGCAGTCCCGAAGGGTGTAACAAACAGTACTTCGCTGAAGAGACAAACGGCCATGGCATTTCTTTTGAAAGATTGAATCACCGGGTCCTCCAAGTGTAAACTGAAGAACATCGGCAACTCAGTTATGTCAATCACGATACCGTGCAACATCTTCCTCACGTCCTCAACAGGGAGATTCAATAACTCAACCCAAGAGTTGACGGCACCACGATGATATTTAGGGACGGCAATCCGACCGACCAAAGGCATGCCAAGGATGGCCCCGAAATCATCAACAGTCGGCACCATTTCATTAGATGAAAGGTTGAAGGTATGGCTGTCGCAATCCCAGAAAGCCGCGGCAGCTCTCAACAAATCTCAATCCGGCTTCAACGTCCGCAAAGTGAAAAGAATTCGGAACCCGAAGTCTTTAATGAAGGCCTTCTTGGGATGGGTCTTAAAAGAATACACAAAAGTACCAAAGTCCTTTTCATACTCACTAACAAACTTGGCATCAAGGGCAAAAGAATTGGAAGCCATGGAAAATGTCGATCACAAGCAAAGTTAAGCAATAATATGATGTTCAAAAATGGCAGAAAGGAGCTGTGAGGATCAAGTGGTCGAACAGAAGATGATATTATAGCTGTTGGGGGCTCTTTTGGTCAGCAAATGTCAAGCCCGGAATTCTGCCTCCCAGACGCGCGCGCCACCCGCCAGTGGTCTCAAGTGCGCGCGCGTCCCAAGCCTACATATAAAGGCGCGCGCCTCCCAGGTCTAAATAGCTTCAAGAAAAGGGCCTTGTCAGAGATCTCCAGCCTATATCAAGACACTGTCCCGATCCTCAGACACCCAGTTGGGCACACCTTTTTCTGGTCCGCCCTTAAGGCATGTCAAAAATCGAAAGTAGGATAGAAACTCCCACTCAAAAGTAGGCTGTCCTCTTCAAAATTCCGAACTCCCTAAGTTCTGTCACGGGTGCCACACCCCCCTCAAGAGTCAATCTCAGCATTTCATCCCCAGCAGGAACATTTTTCTGGTCACGGTCAACCGTGCCCACACCCCACAAAGTCAACAAACTCGGTCCATATCGAGACAAGCTCCCATGAGCCCCAAGTCGGAAACTCGGTCCATATCGAGACAAGCTCCCATGAGCCCCAACTCAACAAACTCGGTCCATATCGAGACAAGCTCCCATGAGCTCCAATACAACACTCCAGCAAAAGCCGCTCACACAGGGAGCGCACCACTATCTCTTGCAATTTCAGATTCCTGCTTTCATCGAGTCTTTGCCTTTTCTTGGTGATGTCCTCGGAGGGTGTTTTTAACTTTCGTCGACGCATTCTGCTTTGCAGTCCACGTCGCCGAGGGGCTCTGTAGACACCCCGCCTTGGACCGCTCACCCCGATTGCACATTTGATTTTGTGTTTCTCCCCATTTTAAATGTTTCTCGTTAGTTTCTGTCACTTCCGTTAAGTTCCTGACTGACTTCGTTAAGTCCAGGGACTAAACTGAATGACAGGGCTGACTTTCTAGTCCATTCTATCAAAATTGCCTTCTCTGAGTCGCGCGCCTCCGACAGGAGGATCCAGGCGCGCGCGCCTCCCGCCCCCAAATCAGGAAGCGCGCGCCTCTGGGCGTCAGTTACAGATTTCTGGCCAGGATTCCCTCCCTTGCTCAATTTACAGGATTTTGCCCGGGAAGGATTTCTTGGTGACTGAGTTTTGGCACCAAAAACACCCCTCTTTCACCTATAAAAACCTCTCTTTACCTCCATTTTCAAGGATCGGGGAAAAAGGATCGAAAAAATCATCAAAAACTATACCAAAATCACTTTCTAAAAGCTCTCCAAGGATTTCATCAAGCAATACTTGAAGGTCTTCAAATTGTAGGTAAAAGTCCATCTTTTCCTCCTTTTCTACTTCATCTCCTCTCTCTATTTTTACTCTAATCAAATGTGCAATCACCCAAATCATTTTGGGACATGACTCTAATGATCACCTCATCTCCTTGAGGTAGGTTAAGGAGTTATCTCCTACATTCCAAATCCTATTTTAAATCCCCCCCTTTTCATGACTTAAAGAAGAAGAAGAAGAACATTTTCATTCATGTAGATTTTGATCAAGCGAGACCAACTTTAGTTGGGCGAGATGGGTGTTTCGGTACTTCCCATCTCGTAATCTAACCCCCGAACCTCAAAACAAAGAATCTCTGTTTTCGTAATCAAACTTAGGCTACAATCTATAGGTTTTTCTTATGTTCCTCAAAACATAGGTGGCGACTCTAAAAAAACAAGTTAGACATCCTAGGATCACACCGCGCGCTCGAGCCTAAGGCCGTGGTCACCCCCGGGGTATCTACAGGAGTATATATTAATAAAGATATTGAATGTTTGATTATTATATCATTTGCATGTTTATTATAATAATCCCCGTTCCTGATAATTATGATTAATTGTTAGTATAAGTTTAATAGATAATCATATGATGATTATGGTGTATGGGATACAATTAAACTTACAGGTAATTGTTGGAGAACAAATACTGGACTGACCCGTATGAGATTTATGTCATGGTCGCAATGTCATAATTAAATCTCATATAGTTATATCACTTGAATCTTTAAGACCTGAGATTATTACAGTCTTCCACTTGATGAACATTACGTTTGACATATTCAAATGTTACCCCTGACCGGGTAGCTATAAAGAATATGATTGGCGTAATCGGAATCATGTAGGGAAGAGTAATAAGACAAGCTGAGATTTGTTCCTCGTCAAGAGAGATGTCAAGCTTTGGCCACTCGATGAATGGTATTGATGAAATGCATGGCCGTTCTCAAATATGATTTGTTGTATCAATACATTCGGGATCGAGAAAGCATTGAACAATGTAAGTTGACCATTGACCATGACTTACGTTCAATAGACATCGTGAACAAAGAGATTGTGATATGTTCTATTAAAGGATACGAACTTATAAAGTTATACTAATTGGGTAGGTATGACGGTTTGCTAGAACCTAATCATATCTTATGGGTTCACACCCATTGCCAACTTAGTATAATCCTAAAGGGTCACACACATTAGAACGAATCTTAAAAGGACTTAAATGGAATTATAGGTCGAAGGGCCTTTAAGGAATATTATGAAATTAGAGGATAAAACAGGAAATTGGGAAGGTCCGGTCAGACCAAGTGTTAACCCGGGCGGACCAAGTCCTATACCCGGGTGGACTAAAAGTCCTGTTCGGACTAGGTTTTTCCCAATACGTTTTCTTGCGGGTTTAATCACTTGCTACCTATTTGGAATAGGTTTAACAAGTATATAAACGGCCTCTAAACAGCCTAATACGTTCTATTGCTTTGTGAGAACTTTCAAAGAGTTTGAGATGTTTTATTCTTGTTCTAAGATCATAAAAGTGAAGAACAAGAGATCACATATTTAATTCCATATAGTCTATTGTGAAAGCGTGTTTCACAAATTGGTCTAGCAACCAAGATCAAGTGTTACTTGATATTCGTTCGTGGTGTGGATACCGTTAGAGGGTGACGCTTATCATCTCAAGTTCGTGATCTTGTTCGTGATTGTGTTCGTGATCAAGTTTCGAAAAGCTACACCAAATTCAAGGTTGTTAAATCAAACGCTTCAAGGGTTAGTATTCTTGTATTCATCGTAGATGTATTTGATTTAATCATATGAATGGATCTATAGGCTTTGGGTTTCATAAATTTTAAATGCTATATTCCGCTGCGTATGTTGCCTCAAAACCCAACAATGTAAAATGAGCAAGGGAGAGATTCTTGGACAGAATCTGTAACTGACGCCCAGATGCGCACGCCTCCTGCCTTGAGAGCGGGATGCGCGCGCGTTTGGCCTATAAAGACGGAGGCGCGCGACTTTGAAATACCTTTTTCTACAGAATGGACTAGAAATTCAGCACTTTTATTCAGTTTAGTCCCTGGACTTAACAGAGTCAGTCAGGAACTTAACGAAAGTAACATAAACTAACGAAAAGCACTTAAAATAGGAAGAAACACAAAATCAAATGTGCAATCGGGGTGAGCGGTCCAAGGCGGGGTGTCTACAATATGTCGTCACTATCTGCATTCAAAAAATTAATTAAATATATTTTTAATATAGCGACGGAATAACGACGGAGGTGATATTTTTTTTATTTACAATATACCGACGGAATAGCGAGGGATTTTATTCCATCAGTAAATTGATTATAAAAAAAAAAGAGAAAATAGGAAATTGGAAAATTCGCTCAGATACTTTAAAGAAAAATATCCCTTTCATTCCTAATTCGCTCCAGACATACACGCTGAAGACAACGACGCCGACTATCATCGCGGCGATCTCCTTCTCCTTCTCCTTCTCCTCTCATCAACGCCACCATCTCCGGCTCCGGTCAGTTTCTGCACCACCGACTGCTGCGACTCCAACGGCACCACCGATTGCTGCGACTCCGTCTTTACGATTTTCCCTCTCTCTCTCTCTCTCTCTCAGTGATTGTCTCCTCTCTTTCAATTTGTGAGATATCTATTGCTATCAAGTTCTTGCTTTTTCGGCCCCCCCTCTCTCGATTACAATACGTCTCTCTATTGCTATCTAGTTCTTGCTTTTGTCGTTCAACCTCTCTATCTCTCTCAATTACAAATTAGGGTTTCCCCTCTCTATATTACAAATTAAGGATTTGATTGATTGATTTGGATTTTCTTGGGTTGGTTATGGTGTTGGTATTAGGGTTTCTTATCTTTTGCTGATTTAGTCTTTGATTGTTTGATTTCGGTTTCCATGGGTTTGTCATGAAGTTAAAGTTTGGTGCTTGTTTTGGGTTTTTGTAGGCTGCTGTTGTTGTACCTCTTAACACTCGTTTATCTCTAAGAATATTTGTTGCATTTGAGGTTTGTAATTCATTTTGATGATCATTTTTCTACTTTTACGTCTGGGTTGGTTGTTACTTGTTCACTTCATACTCCTTCCCCAGAAAGAAGCTAATGTTTGTATTTTATGGCAGGTAATATATTTTTACCATCTAGCACACAAGTTTACTATTTAATGTTTGTATCTTGCAATCAGACAACTACATACTCCCCCGTCCCGAAATAATCATCCTACATTTTTTTTGGTGACACGAATGTTTTTGGAATCAGAAAACTACATACTCCCTCCGTCTCAAAATGTCATAAGTGAAATTTGGAGGTATTATTTATAGTTTGTAGAAGTTCATAGAGGAAAGAGCGTAAAGATAGTGTGTGTGCGTGTGCGTGAGAGAGTAAAGATAGTGTGTGCGCGTGTGTGTGAGAGAGAGAGGGAGAGGGATATCTATTCAAGATGCTCTCTACCGAAAACTATTCCAAGCATTATCATTTAATCTCATAAGTTCGGGACGGATGGAGTACCTTAGCATCAAGTTCTCCTATTTTCCACACTTGCATTTAACATATTAGTCATGGTTTAAATATTGGCTACTGGACTCTTTTGCAAATATCGACTTTCTAGTGGGGTTGGGCCTCACAACAAAATGCTCATATTTGTTTTAATGTTTTACTCATTGATTGAATGGAATCTGTAGAGATTTTTGAATTTATAGTTCTACCTTCGTCCCAAAATGAATTTATAGTTCTACCTCCTGGAATTGAGTCAATATTATGTTGATTTTTCTCCATAGTCAAATTGGTTTAGTTGATTTTTCTATGTACTTCCTAAAGTTCTAATTTTTATTTAATACACTCAGCCCTCACTCCCTGCCTTCCCTTTTCATATCTCCATTGGAATGCTCCGCTTAACTTTCACTTTGCTGTATGAAACATTAATAGAGTAACATTTCCAGATTAGATTTTTACAAGGCTCTTATTAATTATCTACATATGATGTATCTTTAACTTCATAAATCTTAGACTGAGCTAAAAAATTGAACATGCTTCCCAGATGAAAAACAAAAAATTTCGGGATAGAGTGAGTGTTGTGTTCTGAGTCACTTGGTTTTCTGTTGTCGTACTTGTGAGTAGAGTCTGGTCTGACTTCTGAATCTCAAACCATTCCATTTTCTTTGATAGAAAAAAGAGTGATTTTACAGTTGAAAATACTACTTCTTAGCAGTAGAATGTAGTAACATTTTCTTTGAAACAAACATAATTTAGCATTGCCTTCGGGACTTTGAACCTACTCGTTCATGCTAGCAACCAACAACCTACCCCTGTTTGTTGCTTGTTTATTCAGCTCTTGTTTGGAGTCCCACTTTAATCCACTATGGTTACTATCAGAATAGTTTTTAAGGGGTATTTCTAATGTAAGTTACCCCTTATGTAACTCCTTCATACTCCCAATTTTTTTCCTTACTGCTTGTATTTTTTAAATAATAAATGTCAGATGATTTTCACTCTCAATGCAAGCACTTTTAGTTTATTCAGCTTCTCTTGTGGTTGGGTTCCTTTATTGGAGTGTCAATATGAATTTTGGTTTTGTTTTGAGCATCAGGTATTTCTATTTAATGATGATACGTCACTTAAGAACATTATAGGCTAATGCTTGTGAGGATTGTACGACGTATTACTAAGATCTTTCAGAAGGACATAAGCTCAAAGTGATTCAACTGGAAGAGTGTTCCAACCACAACCAAAGAGAGCTATTTCACCGAACTTAAGGTACATTCTTTACCATAGTTGATGAATCGATCGTGCTTAGGTAGCTGCAGATGTTTTTACTATAATTGAAAGCTACTTCCTTCGTCCCAAACAAAAGTATTATTTTACTCCTTCGCCCCAAAATGATTTTTTTAACGAATTACTCCCTCCGTCCCAAAATGATTTTTTTAATGAATTACTCCCTCCGTTCCAAAATGAGGACTTTTTGGGACAATGAAAAACTCTGATAGCAGGATGATTTTTTTAATGAATTACTCCCCCTGTCCCAAAATGATCTTTATATTTAAAAGCTAGTCAATTAATTCTTTTAAGCACATAATCTGTAACAAGTATGAACGCCCCAAAATGATCTTCACATTTAAAACCTAGTTAATTAGTTCTTTTAAGCGTATAATCTATAACAAGTATGAACGCCTAATTAATGAAGCTGAAATTACATAAATGAAAAAAAATAAGTTGTTTAATGGAAACTGGGCCTCATTTATTACACACTATCCTCAAAATTGAAATGCTCATCTAATAAGCTACACGTAAAGATTAGCTACACGTAAAGTGCTGGGGCTAAATACTCTTACTTTCCACACGGGTGGTGGGGGGGGGGGGGGGGGGGGGTGGGGTGGGTTGGGTTATCACCTTGTTTGGACGAGTAAACAAAACAATCACTATTAAGAGTTAACACTGTAAGCCTACATATCCTAACATAATATAGGTTTTGATCATTTTATAAATTTGTAGCTTAGTGGTCAAAGTAAAACAAGGTGTGAGTATATTGAAACAGTCTACACAAACAAGGAAAGAATAGACTATTCTTGGTCATAAAATTTTATAACCAAGAATAGTAGAGAGAAAAAAAAAGGTTATGAAATGGGACGGAGGAATTTACCCTTCCAGATCTTATCAATGTTGAAATGGGATGGGGGAGTAATTTGTAATCTTAAATACATACATTGTATTATTTAAAATATGCTGGAATAAGATGGATTGAGTAATTTGTAATATTAAATACATACATTGTATTATCTAAAATATGTTGAAATGGGACGGAGGGGTATTTATTATTTAGGCTCCTCTGTTAGTTGAAATTGAAATTCTTCGACTTTTTTTTATTTGATTGGCAAATTGCAGCTCCTATGATAGTTTAGAAGCAGGTGAGGTGGAAGCAAAGACCTTAGTAATTACCTGACTTGGACGAGTAAACAAAACAATCACTATTAAGAGTTAACACTGTAAGCCTACATATCCTAACATAACATAGGTTTTGATCATTTTATAAATTTGTAGCTTAGTGGTCAAAGTAAAACAAGGTGTGAGTATATTGAAACAGTCTACACAAACAAGGAAAGAATAGACTATTCTTGGTCATAAAATTTTATAACCAAGAATAGTAGAGAGAAAAAAAAAGGTTATGAAATGGGACGGAGGATTTACCCTTGCAGATCTTATCAATGTTGAAATGGGATGGGGGAGTAATTTGTAATCTTAAATACATACATTGTATTATTTAATATATACTGGAATGAGACGGATTGAGTAATTTGTAATATTTAATACATACATTGTATTATCTAAAATATGTTGAAATGGGACGGAGGGGTATTTATTATATAGGCTCCTCTGTTACTTGAACTTGAAATTCTTCGACTTTTTTTTTATTTGATTGGCAACCTGAGTTGCAGCTCCTATGATAGTTTAGAAGCAGGTGAGGTGGAAGCAAAGACCTTAGTAATTACCTGACTTGGACGAGTAAACAAAACAATTACTATTAAGAGTTAACACTGTAAGCCTACTTATCCTAACATAACATAGGTTTTGATCATTTTATAAATTTGTAGCTTAGTGGTCAAAGTAAAACAAGGTGTGAGTATATTGAAACAGTCTACACAAACAAGGAAAGAATAGACTATTCTTGGTCATAAAATTTTATAACCAAGAATAGTAGAGAGAAAAAAAAGGTTATGAAATGGGACAGAGGAATTTACCCTTGCAGATCTTATCAATGTTGAAATGGGATGGGGAGTAATTTGTAATCTTAAATACATACATTGTATTATTTAAAATATGCTGGAATGAGACGGATTGAGTAATTTGTAATATTTAATACATACATTGTATTATCTAAAATATGTTGAAATGGGACGAAGGGGTATTTATTATTTAGGCTCCTCTGTTACTTGAACTTGAAATTCATCGACTTTTTTTTTTTTATTTGATTGGCAAATTGCAGCTCCTATGATAGTTTAGAAGCAGGTGAGGTGGAAGCAAAGACCTTAGTAATTACCTGACTTGGACGAGTAAACAAAACAATCACTATTAAGAGTTAACACGGTAAGCCTACATATCCTAACTTAACATAGGTTTTGATCATTTTATAAATTTGTAGCTTAGTGGTCAAAGTAAAACAAGGTGTGAGTATATTGAAACAGTCTACACAAACAAGGAAAGAATAGACTATTCTTGGTCATAAAATTTTATAACCAAGAATAGTAGAGAGAAAAAAAAAGGTTATGGAATGGGACAGAGGATTTACCCTTGCAGATCTTATCAATGTTGAAATGGGATGGGGGAGTAATTTGTAATCTTAAATACATACATTGTATTATTTAAAATATGCTGGAATGAGACGGATTGAGTAATTTGTAATATTTAATACATACATTGTATGTCACGCCCCGGAAATCTCAAAAATCCATAAATATAAAATTTACATAATATACATCTTCAAAATACAAAATACCAAACACGGGCGCGTGAATTCAACTATGAAATCTATACCATCAAGCAACACCTCAACGAGATTATAACTCGGAGACTAGAAACAAACGCGGAAGCAAGAACAACTATTAACAAAAATACCCAAAGTGCAACCGTATATACAAAACACTGAACGACTACGAACCCACAATAATATGCGTAAAGGCTCCGAAGGGCAACTATCCCAAATGCGATCAACCTGCTCAGAAGATTCCCGCTACAACGGACCTCACAACGCTACTTGCTTTCCTGGGGGGGTGTTAAGGAAAAACAATTTGAAACAAGAAACGGGGTGAGATAAAATCTCAGTAAGTTACTAAATGCATCTACATGGCATAATATCATGCAAATCAACGATATAACTGAACAAGTAAATCACATAACAACAAATGAGAAAGCTCCCTATCGCCAACTGTCCCATACCAGTTGGAAATAACGACTAACTCATCATGCAGCACATAAGACTGAAATAAACACGTAACAAAGGATACTGAGCCAAGGTTTCACCAAACTGATAGAACAATCGCTGCGCAGCTTCAACGATCAACCAATCAACAATAGCAGTATAACAACTGAAGAGAACCCCGGTCAGAACCGACCAATCAATCAATCAACCGATCAAGCCATCTTCATAGTAGCATAAAAGCTTAAGAGAATACCTTCGGTACCGGAACCAATAACAAAGTAACGTGCCACAAAGGGCGGGAGCCATGCCACAAAGTCATGCTCCAAAACGTGTAGCTAGAATACTCACAAAAGGAGCTAGCTCATCCCAACCAAGGCCAATCTGGAAGAGGAAAATAAGGGCAAAACAATGGATCACATTATAATGGACTCGGCTCGTTGCCATTATAATCTTCCCCATCGCCCGACACAACCACAAATACCAGCTGGACTTTCAAATAAATGCTAAGTAATAAAATACTAGCACGGTAAACAACTAAGGATTCCAAAGTAGGGAACCATACCAAATAATCACCATAAAGATGCAACGGTTACTCATGAAGAGTTTAACAACAACGATAACAAGAGTTTCTCATGAAGAGCACCACAACGATAAACGGAATTGCTCATAAGGAGCCCAACAACAATGATTATTAAAACACGATGATTCCATGATAAGGTACCATACCAAATACATCCTAAAGGTGATACCCACAAGTTACTCATAAAGAGCACAACCCAAACGGTCGCTCACAAATAGCACAATGACTATTACCAAAATGACCCTAAACATTTACTCATAAATATATACTGGGACTATTAACTCCCTATATTTACACCTAGAATTCCAAATAGGAAGACCGAATAAATACACCTTAAAGCTAGTCAACACCGTAGGTACCAAATCACCAATTCACGTCTTACATCCGTTCATCAACGAACCAATTCTTAACCTCAAACACCCAATAAAATCCCGAAGTATAAAACTTAGAACTTAACTGAACAACCTATCCCATCTTGTAGTACTCGAAGAGAGTTTCGAAACGATAGTTTACACGCCTAAAACGGAGTCCGGACGAAGAAGTTATGGCCTTCGGAAGATCGACCTAAATTCTGGAAAAAGTGGGCGGCGCCCAGAATTGAGTGGGCGGTCGCCCGGAACGCTGTTGCCAAGCTAAATGAGGCTGGTTTAGTGGGAGGTCGCCCAAAACTAAGTGGGCGGCCGCCCAGACCCCAAAATACCCCCGAATTTCACTCCTTTTGTCCTAAATCTTGATATAACAACCCTTATACCTCCCCACCATTGTGGAGCTCGACCCAAACCAATTCTAACTCCATTAAAACCCCATTTAACTCCAAATATATCAAACAACACATACTCATCACCCCAATCCAACAATCCATCACCTAATCTTCACAAATCACTTCGAGAACAACAATTTCTTCCATGGCTTCCTAAATCATTCGATTGAAACAATCACAAACACATCATAAGATGCCCAAACATTCCCAACAATACTTGATCAAATTCCATAACACCATTGTTCACAAAGGAACCAAATCTCAAGCACTAAAGTGTTCCACGGTATTAACTTAAGTCAACTAGGGTGATACTTCGAGCCTAGATCGGGCTTGAACCATAAAACCATTCGAAAACAAAGGTACTCAGGACAGCTGGTATGGGCGGTCGCCCATAGCCAGTCCGGGCGGACGCCCAAAACCCACACCCAAGCCCAAAACCAACTGACTTCATGGGCAGTCGCCCAACCCAAAAGTGGGCGGTCGCCCACTCACTTTTACTCAAATTCTCCGGATCAACTGATCTCATGGGCGGTCGCCCAAACCACCCATGGGCGGTCGCCCACGCACCCAGGTCGCCGGAAAACGGCAAGAACCAAATGGGTTCTTTCATTTTCTTACCCAAAACCAAATTTCTCACAATCAACACTCCCAACTTGATCCCCAAAGTACCCAAACAACATCTAACTAAAAAGGGGACCTAAATAACACCATTTATCCACCAAAACCAGATTAAATTCCAACCTTCATAACAATCACCATTTTTAACCAAAAACCCAAATAAATTCCAAATAAATTCCAAACTCAATAAAACATCAAATATAACAACTTAAGCATTATATAAACATGATATGAACATTTTAGCATAAAAATAGGGGAAAATCAACTTACCCGGATTTTATCAAAGTTGCCGGAATTCGAAATTTCTTTGTTCTCTACGACCCTAACGACGATCTAAACATGTTTCAAGTTATGAGAAATGAGAGATAATGAGAGGAAGAGGACTAAAAAGAAGAGAGAAGGAGAGAGTTTCTTACCCTTTTTAACCATGGAGGAGAGAGAGAGAGATTGAGTGTGTGTGTGTGTGTGCTGGAGAGTGAGGGAGAAGGTGAGGGAGAGGGGGAAGTAGGGAGGGAGTAGGAGGATGATTAATTAGAATGTTACACATAGGGCCCCTCCCCTACTACTTACCATTACAATTAAACTCCCTACTACAATCAAGTCCCAACACTACTACACTAGCACAAATAACTCAAATAAAATGCTAGGCATAAATTATTATGAAACATAAAATGCACACATAATTATTTAATTAAATAAATAATTTAACTAAATAAATAAGCAATAAATAAATAATTAAATATTTATTTCTAAGAAAATACAGGTGGGTTTTCGGGTCGTTACAATCTACCCTCCTTAAAAATAATTCGCCCGCGAATTCACTCATCAAAATCACAACGCGCGGTCATAATGAGGCGACAAAGTATCAATTCTCATAAAGCACTCATAACCTCTATCAAGTACCAATTAAATATTTCATACATCGTCCCCACGGCTCAAATAAACTAAACCAACACATTTGAACACATACGCATCTCAAGTATACTCGTATCAAATATTCTAAAGTTAACTTCCTCTTTCATCCCGAATTTCAAATTCTCAAGACTATCACTTGTCCACCAATTCTAAGACATAGCTGATTTAATCCTAATTAGCATTACGCTCACCATCAACCCTTAAATCATCAACATCCATAAGTTTTACTTTTCCGTTTCATCCGCACGCATTGACGATCTATACATCAACCCACGTAATCATACTACTACCCGAATAAATAAGAGAAGGAATAGGGCTAACGATTACTGTCACCCAATAACTCAATGATATAACCGAAAATCTACTTTTATCAACTATCCGGTCAAATGCGATTCCACTACCACACTCACTTTCCTTATAAGATAAAACATAATACAGTCATAACCTTTGAATTTCTCAACTACTAGCATTACCTCATACTTAGTTTTCTAAGGAAATATATCCATCAACTTTGATAGTCCGTTATCATAACGTTTCAACTTGGTCCCAAAAATAAAATATAATATAACCCGCTAAGGTAAAATCACTAAAATCACAACAAATTCCAAGTCACAGATAGTTCCACTTATCAAGCGTTAATCCTCAAAATATATGCAAATATTTTATCACCCAAAGTCGCAGAATCCATATTACTCCTAAACACAATCCTCGAAATACTACAGACCCGTCTTACCCATGCCCTTAATTGCACTGCAAGGATACTCCATTAGATCGGATATTTAGGATTACTCCTCAGAAATTCAAAATATTTAAACCATCTCGGGCTTAATCAACTTCTTACTATACAAGGCTAAAGAAATTTTCCATCCGCAAAATTTTCACCGTAGTGGCTATATCTTCAAGGATTACCACTATAGTGCTTTCACTCTAGTTAACACCTTAAACTAACACCTTAAACTAAAGGTACAATATAAGCCCAAAATTCTTAACACAAAATGTCCACTTAAATCCACGTTAAAACTACCATCAATACATTACTCCCATTTAAATTAATAATCCGTGCTTACCATAAAAAAAATGATTATAACTTCCACAATATACTCATAACTCATTTTGCTTTAACTCAACTCCAATCATGTGCTAAAATGATCCCAAACAAGTTAAGTATTTCCTCATACTAAACAATTCTGATGCACTCACAAAGATGTACCAAAAGTAAAGAAAAATCTCTTATTGAGAAATTCTCAAATTGAATCTTTAACTCTTTTAACCCAACCGATATATATGTTCACCGATTTACCTATCAGTATTATAGCCCATATCAACTCATCATATAACTCAAGTTCCCTATCGATCGAACGACATATCGCACCCAGTATAAATCATACCCAAGATTTCAAAGTTAATATTGCCAACAGAGTAAGCTAAATTCCCAGCACAACCTTGTAATAAAGATTTTCTGATTTTCAATATAGAACCTGAACATTATATACATATACTTAGTATGCTTCTAAACAAGGTCAAACATACTAATATAGAAATATTCTCCACCTATCGATGGCACACAAGAAATTCGTAGCATATAGAAAGCTAAACCATACCACTTAACTCATCAATATCCCGCATAGGTGACATAACTAAATCACCCTATACATACCAATAGCAATCACGAAATTTTGTACTCGAGAATACGCCCCAACATAAATCACTTAATGAGAACAAACATACGAATATAGCACAAGACATTTCCACTTTACGAAATAGGTACGTCCAAGCCTTCAAAGCTCGCACTCTCGATTCCCAAGCCAACTAACCCAATGGAACCAACACTATTGACACCAATCCTATACTTGATATACCACAAGGAAAGAAACACTCGACGTCAATATCACGACTCATAACTAAACCAACTTCTACCTTAACCTCGTCTTCCAAGAAAACTTAGTTTCCTAAACCGCTCAAAGTTATAACACCCAAGTATTGAACCCTATTCAATATCAGAGTTCTTATTCTCCTTCAAGATCTAAAATCATTGCCCTGATACCAACTGTCACGCCCCGGAAATCTCAAAAATCCATAAATATAAAATTTACATAATATACATCTCCAAAATACAAAATACCAAACACGGGCGCGTGAATTCAACTATGAAATCTATACCATCAAAAAACACCTCAACGAGATTATAACTCAGAGACTAGAAACAAACGCGGAAGCAAGAACAACTATTAACAAAAATACCCAAAGTGCAACCGTATATACAAAAAACTGAACGACTACGAACCCACAATAATATGCGTAAAGGCTCCGAAGGGCAACTATCCCAATGCGATCAACCTGCTCAGAAGATTCCGCTACAACGGACCTCACAACGCTACCACTTGCTTTCCTGGGGGGGGGTTAAGGAAAAACAATTTGAAACAAGAAACGGGGTGAGATAAAATCTCAGTAAGTTACTAAATGCATCTACATGGCATAATATCATGCAAATCAACGATATAACTGAACAAGTAAATCACATAACAACAAATGAGAAAGCTCCCTATCGCCAACTGTCCCATACCAGTTGGAAATAACGACTAACTCATCATGCAGCACATAAGACTGAAATAAACACGTAACAAAGGATACTGAGCCAAGGTTTCACCAAACTGATAGAACAATCGCTGCGCAGCTTCAACCGATCAACCAATCACCAATCAACAATAGCAGTATAACAACTGAAGAGAACCCCGGTCAGAACCGACCAATCAATCAATCAACCCATCAAGCCATCTTCATAGTAGCATAAAAGCTTAAGAGAATACCCCCGGTACCGGAAACAATAACAAAGTAACGTGCCACAAAGGGCGGGAGCCATGCCACAAAGTCATGCTCCAAAACGTGTAGCTAGAATACTCACAAAAGGAGCTAGCGCATCCCAACCAAGGCCAATCTGGAAGAGGAAAATAAGGGCAAAACAATGGATCACATTATAATGGACTCGGCTCGTTGCCATTATAATCTTCCCCATCGCCCGACACAACCACAAATACCAGCTGGACTTTCAAATAAATGCTAAGTAATAAAATACTAGCACGGTAAACAACTAAGGATTCCAAAGTAGGGAACCATACCAAATAATCACCATAAAGATGCAACGGTTACTCATGAAGAGTTTAACAACAACGATAACAAGAGTTTCTCATGAAGAGCACCACAACGATAAACGGAATTGCTCATAAGGAGCCCAACAACAATGATTATTAAAACACGATGATTCCATGATAAGGTACCATACCAAATACATCCTAAAGGTGATACCCACAAGTTACTCATAAAGAGCACAACCCAAACGGTCGCTCACAAATAGCACAATGACTATTACCAAAATGACCCTAAACATTTACTCATAAAGATATACTGGGACTATTAAACTCCCTATATTTACACCTAGAATTCCAAATAGGAAGACCGAATAAATACACCTTAAAGCTAGCAACACCGTAGGTACCCAATCACCAATTCACGTCTTACATCCGTTCATCAACGAACCAATTCTTAACCTCAAACACCCAATAAAATCCCGAAGTATAAAACTTAGAACTTAACTGAACAACCTATCCCATCTTGTAGTACTCGAAGAGAGCTTCGAAACGATAGTTTACACGCTAAAACGGAGTCCGGACGAAGAAGTTATGGCCTTCGGAAGATCGACCTAAATTCTGGAAAAAGTGGGCGGGCGCCCAGAATTGAGTGGGCGGTCGCCCGGAACGCTGTTGCCAAGCTAAATGAGGCTGATTTAGTGGGAGGTCGCCCAAAACTAAGTGGGCGGCCGCCCAGACCCCAAAATACCCCCGAATTTCATTCATTTTGTCCTAAATCTTGATATAACAACCCTTATACCTCCCCACCATTGTGGAGCTCGACCCAAACCAATTCTTACTCATTAAAACCCCATTTAACTCCAAATATATCAAACAACACATAACTCATCACCCCAATCCAACAATCCATCACCTAATCTTCACAAATCACTTCGAGAACAACAATTTCTTCCATGGCTTCCTAAATCAATTCGATTGAAACAATCACGAACACATCATAAGATGCCCAGACATTCCCAACAATACTTGATCAAATTCCATAACACCATTGTTCACAAAGGAACCAAATCTCAAGCACTAAAGTGTTCCACGGTATTAACTTAAGTCAACTAGGGTGATACTTCGAGCCTAGATCGGGCTTGAACCATAAAACCATTCGAAAACAAAGGTACTCAGGACAGCTGGTATGGGCGGTCGCCCATAGCCAGTCCGGGCGGACGCCCAAAGATGTAACTGAAAAGAAGACGACATTATGAGCGTTAGATAAGATAATGGAACTGAGTTCAAGAATAACAGTGTTGCTCAATATTGTGATGACCATGAGATTTATCACAATTTTTCTGCTGTTGGAGTTCCTTAACAATCACCATTTTTAACCAAAAACCCAAATAAATTCCAAATAAATTCCAAACTCAATAAAACGTCAAATATAACAACTTAAGCATTATATAAACATGATATGAACATTTTAGCATAAAAATAGGGGAAAAGCAACGTACCCGGATTTTATCAAAGTTGTCGGAATTCGAAATTTCTTTGTTCTCTACGATCCTAACGACGATCTAAACATGTTTTAAGTTATGAGAAATGAGAGATAATGAGAGGAAGAGGACTAAAAAGAAGAGAGAAGGAGAGAGTTTCTTACCCTTTTTAACCATGGAGGAGAGAGAGAGAGATTGAGTGTGTGTGTGTGTGTGCTGGAGAGCGAGGGAGAAGGTGAGGGAGAGGGGGAAGTAGGGAGGGAGTAGGAGGATGATTAATTAGAATGTTACACCTAGGGCCCCTCCCCTACTACTTACCATTACAATTAAACTCCCTACTACAATCAAGTCCCAACACTACTACACTAGCACAAATAACTCAAATAAAATGCTAGGCATAAATTATTATGAAACATAAAATGCACACATAATTATTTAATTAAATAAATAATTTAACTAAATAAATAAGCAATAAATAAATAATTAAATATTTATTTCTAAGAAAATAAAGGCGGGTTTTCGGGTCGTTACATTGTATTATCTAAAATATGTTGAAATGGGACGGAGGGGTATTTATTATTTAGGCTCCTCTGTTACTTGAACTTGAAATTCTTCGACTTTTTTTTTATTTGATTGGCAACCTGAGTTGCAGCTCCTATGATAGTTTAGAAGCAGGTGAGGTGGAAGCAAAGACCTTAGTAATTACCTGACTTGGACGAGTAAACAAAACAATCACTATTAAGAGTTAACACTGTAAGCCTACATATCCTAACATAACATAGGTTTTGATCATTTTATAAATTTGTAGCTTAGTGGTCAAAGTAAAACAAGGTGTGAGTATATTGAAACAGTCTACACAAACAAGGAAAGAATAGACTATTCTTGGTCATAAAATTTTATAACCAAGAATAGTAGAGAGAAAAAAAAGGTTATGAAATTGGACGGAGGAATTTACCCTTGCAGATCTTATCAATGTTGAAATGGGATGGGGGAGTAATTTGTAATCTTAAATACATACATTGTATTATTTAAAATATGCTGGAATGAGACGGATTGAGTAATTTGTAATATTTAATACATACATTGTATTATCTAAAATATGTTGAAATGGGACGAAGGGGTATTTATTATTTAGGCTCCTCTGTTACTTGAACTTGAAATTCATCGACTTTTTTTTTATTTGATTGGCAAATTGCAGCTCCTATGATAGTTTAGAAGCAGGTGAGGTGGAGGCAAAGACCTTAGTAATTACCTGACTTGGACGAGTAAACAAAACAATCACTATTAAGAGTTAACACTGTAAGCCTACATATCCTAACATAACATAGGTTTTGATCATTTTATAAATTTGTAGCTTAGTGCTCAAAGTAAAACAAGGTGTGAGTATATTGAAACAGTCTACACAAACAAGGAAAGAATAGACTATTCTTGGTCATAAAATTTTATAACCAAGAATAGTAGAGAGAAAGAAAAAGGTTATGAAATGGGACGGAGGATTTACCCTTGCAGATCTTATCAATGTTGAAATGGGATGGGGGAGTAATTTGTAATCTTAAATACATACATTGTATTATTTAAAATATGCTGGAATGAGACGGATTGAGTAATTTGTAATATTTAATACATACATTGTATTATCTAAAATATGTTGAAATGGGACGGAGGGGTATTTATTATTTAGGCTCCTCTGTTACTTGAACTTGAAATTCTTCGACTTTTTTTTTATTTGATTGGCAACCTGAGTTGCAGCTCCTATGATAGTTTAGAAGCAGGTGAGGTGGAAGCAAAGACCTTAGTAATTACCTGACTTGGTTCCCTAGCTATTTCCACAATAATTATTTTGGTAATTGAAACTGTGCTCACCTTGAAAATGATAGGGTTTTGTGATTTTTTGGGTAGCTAAAAATGATAACAGAGTGTCGAACAAGCTGTGTACGAGACAGAAACGATGAATGTGAAAAATGAGTTGAAGGAAGAGAAAACACAAAAGAATGCAGTGGAGGAAAGATGGAGAAAATGCAAAATCATTTTCAGCAACAACTAACGTGCTAGAGCGTGTCGATGGCTCAACTCGGGATCGCCCTCTTTAGTCTTTTAGTTGTTTTTAGTTGTTGATACTTCAAAACAATTAGTATTATGTTTTATGTTGAACAAATGTCACGACTTGGTTGGTTATCATGTTTTATTTTGAAGTATCAAGTACTTTTGGTTATTTTATATCCTGTTAGTGTGACGACGTAATAGAGGTTTCTTAACATTTTAGAATTAATAATGCATGAATATCTAAACCAGGTGGCACCGTCCCGAAACGGGAAAAATGTTTTTAAAATTTCAGATATTTAGCGACAGAGAAATCCGTCGGTAATATTATATATAACTTAATTTATTTAAACACAATTAATATTTGTGATGGAATAATCTGTCGCTAATCCGTCGGCATAAGCTCGAAATTGGTCGTCTATTTTAAAATTTGCCGACAGTGAAAAGACAGTTGCGACGGATATATCCGTCAGTAAATCATTAAGATAACCGTCGCTAATCCTTTGATATATTTTACCGACGCGCGTTTTAACAACGGAATTTTCACGTCGAAAATCCGTCGGTAGGTCCCTTTAGCGACGAAAATTAGATAATTAGCGACGAAAATTTCCGTCGGTATCTGCCTGTTTTCTTGTAGTGTATATATAGAGTCGAATTACAATAATCTATGTAAATTCAAAGAACTATATTATTATTTTAACTTTACAATATTATCTTCGTAAACTAAACGTATTGTACCAATCTTGAACATATTCCCGGTGTTGAGAATTATACAAGATTTATAGCATATATTATGTACCTCTTACAAATTACATGATAATGACACTCGATAAATTACGCTAACTAATTAATTACATTGTATATATATATATATTCTCAACCTTATATGTCATTCACCATCAATCAAATCAAAATCAAAATAATCATGACTCGAACAATTGCTTTGGTTATACTTACAATAGCAACTTTCATATCCACCATGGTTGGGACAGGCACATGCCTGCCCTACAGTTGCCAGTTCGTAATAGAAACGTTCAGTTCGTGTGTGGCTTACATTGAAGGGACGCAAGCAGAACCCTCTGCAAATTGTTGTCCCGGACTTTGGAATCTTAATGACATTGCTAAAGGGCGCCATCAACCGAGGAAGATTTGTCGGTGCATAGAAAATTTATACAGTTGGCAGAAGCACCCGCCATGGAAACAATCCTAATTGAGGCACTTCCTATCAAGTGTCACCTGCATCTTAACTTTCCCATTTCTGAAAGCATGGACTGCTCCCTGTATGTATATAAGTCATGTTTTGTTACATTTGATTGTTTTTATGACTCACACATGCACACATACTTTTGATCAAGCTAAGAGTTGGTTTATGGGTAAGTCTTAATGACTGCATTATTAATTCATCCCCAAATTTATAAAATTTTAACATCAAAATAACAAAATGTTGTAACTGATTTTTTTATTGTAAACTTAACATTTCTTCAACTTTTGGTCCCAAAATGAACGATCATTTTTTATTTAATGAATACTTCTCTAAAATACGTGAATTTTAGTAATAACGGAATAAGAAATTCTATTTATCCACTTTTGACACTTTTAATTTTGCAACTACATAATGCATAGTGAAAAAAAAATTTGGTAAAAGATAATCATTTTATGACCAAAGTTTTTTTTGAAAATCAATATTCATTTTGAGATGGGGAGAATTATTTAGAAAAAAACTAGTTTTCACAATTTATTGATAAATTAATAATTCTATAAGTTAATAAATTTCACTAGTCCGAACATTATTAATTTATAGAGTTTTTACTGTATATGTGAATATGTTATTACTAGATAACTCAATGGACTAATTTTATTGAGAAAAATGTATTTTTTTTAAGTAAAAGAAAATATAAACAATAGATTTTTCTCGTAAATCAAGACTAGTAAGTACTACTAACTTTCTGTATTAATGCAGGGTTGACTGAACGATGGAGTTTGAAGAACTCTACTATTGAGAGATTAGTTATTACAAATAATATATGGTTTTCGGTTTAAAAATGGATGATTGTAACGGCAAAAACTTTGATTATAACTAAGGAAATAAAATTTTATTATATTATTATTATTTTTCTTTTTGAAAAAAACATACATCTCATTTATAAATAAAAACATAGCACTCCACAACAGTCAGTGGCTCATCCCAAATTTGATGATTTCGATTACGACATACAATTATTAATAAAGACAAAGACTCATATGCGACGGTCGCACGCTGTGCAGGGGCCGTCTCATATGAGGATTTGTTACGCTGCTTCTCACATGCACCTGCTCCGCTACAGCCGACCACCGCATCTAGCCCTCCCACTTCCCAAATCGCGACACGTGTCATCCTTAAAAAAAAACCCAATAACTTTAAAATACTATATCTAGAGATTTATAAGTCGGATTTAAAAAAAAAAAAACACATTTGTGTTCATCTCGACGAGACGAATAAAACTACATAGGTCATGATATTATTTGATTTTTTTTAAAAAATATATTTTTTAACATACAAAACAAGTGAGCTGCTCGTAATAATAAAATGTAACACTTTCTTATGAAGAATGTAATAGTTTGGTCTTAAAAAAGTAACACTTTTATTGTAAGATGTAAAAGCAGTTTCGCAAATAATATAAATAATTTTTGTGATTAGAAAAAGTAATAATTGAAGTGTAACACAGTGCATATATGATTGTAATATGCTATATAGATGAATGTAACAGTTTTATAGAGTAAATGTTACTTTTTTTCTTTAAAAAAAGAGTAAAAATTCATGTATATAAGCGGTTTTGTGTTTCAATTGAATGTAAAAGCCTAGAAAAGCGTTACAATTGAGGGAAAAAAATGTTACATTCATTTATTATAAAATATAACATTAGTTTAGTTGTTTAAATTATGTTACCTTTAATCTATTTCAGCAAAATTGTGGTACATTTTTTGGACAAAAAAATTGTTACATATGAGAAAAAAGTGTTACATTTCTTTATAAAAAGTGTTACTTTTGTTGGCGAGCAAAAAATGGCCGGGAAAAAAAGTTGGAAGGCAAAAAAAAAAAAAAAAAAACGTCTTGGCTGCTTGTGAGCTGTCTCACGTCGTGAGACGGTCTCACAGGAGACCGCCCCATAAATAAATTGTCTGCCTCCATGAAAAAAGCCTAATTCATCTCGAATTATGAAGCCCAAGCTTAAATCAAATCCCAATTGAACGGCCTTACGAACAATGACATGAGATGCACAAATGCTTCTCCAAGCATGCATTAATTAGATACGACGTGCCTTGGCCTTCGAAAAATTCCCACATGCACAATAGTGTTGAAAACATGACACGGAAACACATTTTGGTCGACAATAAATGTCCAACCAAGCATCAAAAGTTTAATTATCATACAAAGGCTCTCACCAAAACAGAGAGAAGACAAAGGCACTCGAAGAAGGAGAGAACACAAAAGCTCTCGATTAAGGAGAGAAGACGAAGGAGAGAAGACAAGTAATATAACAAAAAAATGACTTTGACTGCACGAGAAAATTGATGGTGAGAGAAGCGCTTACTATGGTCACTTCGACCACTTCCACTGATCTTCTTCAACTTCATAATCCTCAAATCTGATTTGAAATCAGAAATTATTAGAAAAAGAAAAGGCAAACAAGAAAAAGGAAACTGAAAATGAAGAAATCATAAAAAGCAAAATGATTGTTTGTAATCTCAAAATTGAGATGACAAACGATTGTTAGGAATCAATGGGCGAATGAATCAGAAGAAATCAATGGTGGAGATAGAAATCCAAAGGTTGAGGATGACGATTGGCAGAAGAAAAAAAAGTTAGTGTCTCAAATTTTATTTTTGTTTTTTTGGTAATTTTGTTAGGTGATTGTACACCTAAAGATCCCTCATTAATTAATCTTGACTTTGGTATTAGATGAGTAGAATAGACATCACGTCTATGGATATGGAACCCTTTGAGTGATCCCTTGGGTTCAAGATACAATTTCGCCGTGGCCGGGTTCATTGCTCTAACAATTTTCTGCTCGAAACGTTTCAAAATATTTGCAAACATTTTGCTAAATACCTAACTTATTTACTTAATGATAACATTTCGTGACAATAGAATCACTATAAGTCATATATATAGTTACACAAGTTCTCTATCTCTAGGGACCCAAAACATGCTAAGGTGTGACAAAATTTTCTAAGATGTTTAATTCCATTTATTAGAATCACCGCCTATGTTTTAAGGACATTAATTTTTTTTACGCCTAGTTGCTTCTAACCAGAGATTCAAGCAATGAGGGCTTGGGGGTTAGATTATGGAACATACAAGTGTTAGGCACACGCTTCGCCTTATGACTGGTCATGTTATTTTAAGTGTCCTATTCTAAATCCAATTTCTTCAAATTCTTTATACTTCTTGTGGGGGATTGAAGGCGATTGGAATGTTAGGGAGATAATATTAACCATGTATAGTCAATAAGTGAAGTAATATTTGATAATAATGGGGATTGCGCACATAGACATGCAAGAAAACAAAATAATAATAACAAATAAATTTTAGAAGACAAGAACGTAATTCAAATATAGTTTGACAGAAGAAGAGCAAAGTGTAGTGCAAGAATACTTTTAGGAGAGTAGTTTTAAAGCCAATGATCTTAAGCTTAAAGGTTATAATTTTCAAAACACTTTTCAAAGTACTCCAAGGTGTCTTTTTATAGATGGAGAGGGATGAATGTGGTTAACAAGGAGGTTTTTCCCGGATTAAGCCAAGGAGATTGAGAATGAGAGTTACAAATAAAAAATAATAATAAAATATTGAGGGAAATCAAACTTACATGAAATGAAAAGTGCGCGCCTCCCGTTTCTGACCTCAAGGGTGTGCGGGTTTGAAAGTCCCTACAGCAGGCGCCTGGGCTTTACATGTAAAATTAGAGCCAATTAATCTTATTCTCGCTTTAGAAAAAAGGAGCATTATTTGTTAGTTTGAAGATGAATTGGGTGCTTTTGTTGAAGTGGAAGAGGATGGTAAGGATGGCGAAGATATATGTAAAGTTGACTTGTGGAATGGGCTGTCTATTCCGTATATAGTTATTCATGTAAATTCTATCACTAATCTCTGTTTTGTAGCAAAGAATGTAAGTGAAAGTAGCTGGCTATGGCATAGAGATTGAGCCACTTGAACTTTAAGTATTTGGATAAGCTAGGACAGGAAAATATTGTCAAAGGACTTCCCAAAGTAGCTGACCATCATGACAGAAAATGCGCAGCTTTCCAGCTTGGTAAACAACCTAAGCAGTCTTTCTCAAAAACTTTACAACTGCTTCATATGGATTTGTTTGGACCTGTCACCACCGTGAGCATTGGAGGAAACAAGTATACTTTAGTTGTGGTGGATGACTACTAAAGATACATATGGTTAGAAATGATGATATCCAAAGATGACTGCTATGATATCTTGGCTGCTCTCTTTCGAAATCTCCAAACTCAAAAAGAAGACGACATTATGAGCGTTAGATAAGATAATGGAACTGAGTTCAAGAATAACAGTGTTGCTCAATATTGTGATGACCATGAGATTTATCACAATTTTTCTGCTGTTGGAGTTCCTTAACAATCACCATTTTTAACCAAAAACCCAAATAAATTCCAAATAAATTCCAAACTCAATAAAACGTCAAATATAACAACTTAAGCATTATATAAACATGATATGAATATTTTAGCATAAAAATAGGGGAAAAGCAACGTACCCGGATTTTATCAAAGTTGCCGGAATTCGAAATTTTTTTGTTCTCTACGATCCTAACGACGATCTAAACATGTTTTAAGTTATGAGAAATGAGAGATAATGAGAGGAAGAGGACTAAAAAGAAGGAGAGAGTTTCTTACCCTTTTTAACCATGGAGGAGAGAGAGAGAGATTGAGTGTGTGTGTGTGTGTGCTGGAGAGCGAGGGAGAAGGTGAGGGAGAGGGGGAAGTAGGGAGGGAGTAGGAGGATGATTAATTAGAATGTTACACCTAGGGCCCCTCCCCTACTACTTACCATTACAATTAAACTCCCTACTACAATCAAGTCCCAACACTACTACACTAGCACAAATAACTCAAATAAAATGCTAGGCATAAATTATTATGAAACATAAAATGAACACATAATTATTTAATTAAATAAATAATTTAACTAAATAAATAAGCAATAAATAAATAATTAAATATTTATTTCTAAGAAAATAAAGGCGGGTTTTCGGGTCGTTACATTGTATTATCTAAAATATGTTGAAATGGGACGGAGGGGTATTTATTATTTAGGCTCCTCTGTTACTTGAACTTGAAATTCTTCCACTTTTTTTTTATTTGATTGGCAACCTGAGTTGCAGCTCCTATGATAGTTTAGAAGCAAGTGAGGTGGAAGCAAAGACCTTAGTAATTACCTGACTTGGTTCCCTAGCTATTTCCACAATAATTATTTTGGTAATTGAAACTGTGCTCACCTTGAAAATGATAGGGTTTTGTGATTTTTTGGGTAGCTAAAAATGATAACAGAGTGTCGAACAAGCTGTGTACGAGACAGAAACGATGAATGTGAAAAATGAGTTGAAGGAAGAGAAAACACAAAAGAATGCAGTGGAGGAAAGATGGAGAAAATGCAAAATCATTTTCAGCAACAACTAACGTGCTAGAGCGTGTCGATGGCTCAACTCGGGATCGCCCTCTTTAGTCTTTTAGTTGTTTTTAGTTGTTGATACTTCAAAACAATTAGTATTATGTTTTATGTTGAACAAATGTCACGACTTGGTTGGTTATCATGTTTTATTTTGAAGTATCAAGTACTTTTGGTTATTTTATATCCTGTTAGTGTGACGACGTAATAGAGGTTTCTTAACATTTTAGAATTAATAATGCATGAATATCTAAACCAGGTGGCACCGTCCCGAAACGGGAAAAATGTTTTTAAAATTTCAGATATTTAGCGACAGAGAAATCCGTCGGTAATATTATATATAACTTAATTTATTTAAACACAATTAATATTTGTGATGGAATAATCTGTCGCTAATCCGTCGGCATAAGCTCGAAATTGGTCGTCTATTTTAAAATTTGCCGACAGTGAAAAGACAGTTGCGACGGATATATCCGTCAGTAAATCATTAAGATAACCGTCGCTAATCCTTTGATATATTTTACCGACGCGCGTTTTAACAACGGAATTTTCACGTCGAAAATCCGTCGGTAGGTCCCTTTAGCGACGAAAATTAGATAATTAGCGACGAAAATTTCCGTCGGTATCTGCCTGTTTTCTTGTAGTGTATATATAGAGTCGAATTACAATAATCTATGTAAATTCAAAGAACTATATTATTATTTTAACTTTACAATATTATCTTCGTAAACTAAACGTATTGTACCAATCTTGAACATATTCCCGGTGTTGAGAATTATACAAGATTTATAGCATATATTATGTACCTCTTACAAATTACATGATAATGACACTCGATAAATTACGCTAACTAATTAATTACATTGTATATATATATATATTCTCAACCTTATATGTCATTCACCATCAATCAAATCAAAATCAAAATAATCATGACTCGAACAATTGCTTTGGTTATACTTACAATAGCAACTTTCATATCCACCATGGTTGGGACAGGCACATGCCTGCCCTACAGTTGCCAGTTCGTAATAGAAACGTTCAGTTCGTGTGTGGCTTACATTGAAGGGACGCAAGCAGAACCCTCTGCAAATTGTTGTCCCGGACTTTGGAATCTTAATGACATTGCTAAAGGGCGCCATCAACCGAGGAAGATTTGTCGGTGCATAGAAAATTTATACAGTTGGCAGAAGCACCCGCCATGGAAACAATCCCTAATTGAGGCACTTCCTATCAAGTGTCACCTGCATCTTAACTTTCCCATTTCTGAAAGCATGGACTGCTCCCTGTATGTATATAAGTCATGTTTTGTTACATTTGATTGTTTTTATGACTCACACATGCACACATACTTTTGATCAAGCTAAGAGTTGGTTTATGGGTAAGTCTTAATGACTGCATTATTAATTCATCCCCAAATTTATAAAATTTTAACATCAAAATAACAAAATGTTGTAACTGATTTTTTTATTGTAAACTTAACATTTCTTCAACTTTTGGTCCCAAAATGAACGATCATTTTTTATTTAATGAATACTTCTCTAAAATACGTGAATTTTAGTAATAACGGAATAAGAAATTCTATTTATCCACTTTTGACACTTTTAATTTTGCAACTACATAATGCATAGTGAAAAAAAAAATTTGGTAAAAGATAATCATTTTATGACCAAAGTTTTTTTTGAAAATCAATATTCATTTTGAGATGGGGAGAATTATTTAGAAAAAAACTAGTTTTCACAATTTATTGATAAATTAATAATTCTATAAGTTAATAAATTTCACTAGTCCGAACATTATTAATTTATAGAGTTTTTACTGTATATGTGAATATGTTATTACTAGATAACTCAATGGACTAATTTTATTGAGAAAAATGTATTTTTTTTAAGTAAAAGAAAATATAAACAATAGATTTTTCTCGTAAATCAAGACTAGTAAGTACTACTAACTTTCTGTATTAATGCAGGGTTGACTGAACGATGGAGTTTGAAGAACTCTACTATTGAGAGATTAGTTATTACAAATAATATATGGTTTTCGGTTTTAAAAATGGATGATTGTAACGGCAAAAACTTTGATTATAACTAAGGAAATAAAATTTTATTATATTATTATTATTTTTCTTTTTGAAAAAAACATACATCTCATTTATAAATAAAAACATAGCACTCCACAACAGTCAGTGGCTCATCCCAAATTTGATGATTTCGATTACGACATACAATTATTAATAAAGACAAAGACTCATATGCGACGGTCGCACGCTGTGCAGGGGCCGTCTCATATGAGGATTTGTTACGCTGCTTCTCACATGCACCTGCTCCGCTACAGCCGACCACCGCATCTAGCCCTCCCACTTCCCAAATCGCGACACGTGTCATCCTTAAAAAAAAAACCCAATAACTTTAAAATACTATATCTAGAGATTTATAAGTCGGATTTAAAAAAAAAAAAACACATTTGTGTTCATCTCGACGAGACGAATAAAACTACATAGGTCATGATATTATTTGATTTTTTTTAAAAAATATATTTTTTAACATACAAAACAAGTGAGCTGCTCGTAATAATAAAATGTAACACTTTCTTATGAAGAATGTAATAGTTTGGTCTTAAAAAAGTAACACTTTTATTGTAAGATGTAAAAGCAGTTTCGCAAATAATATAAATAATTTTTGTGATTAGAAAAAGTAATAATTGAAGTGTAACACAGTGCATATATGATTGTAATATGCTATATAGATGAATGTAACAGTTTTATAGAGTAAATGTTACTTTTTTTCTTAAAAAAAGAGTAAAAATTCATGTATATAAGCGGTTTTGTGTTTCAATTGAATGTAAAAGCCTAGAAAAGCGTTACAATTGAGGGAAAAAAATGTTACATTCATTTATTATAAAATATAACATTAGTTTAGTTGTTTAAATTATGTTACCTTTAATCTATTTCAGCAAAATTGTGGTACATTTTTTGGACAAAAAAATTGTTACATATGAGAAAAAAGTGTTACATTTCTTTATAAAAAGTGTTACTTTTGTTGGCGAGCAAAAAATGGCCGGGAAAAAAAGTTGGAAGGCAAAAAAAAAAAAAAAAAAAACGTCTTGGCTGCTTGTGAGCTGTCTCACGTCGTGAGACGGTCTCACAGGAGACCGCCCCATAAATAAATTGTCTGCCTCCATGAAAAAAAGCCTAATTCATCTCGAATTATGAAGCCCAAGCTTAAATCAAATCCCAATTGAACGGCCTTACGAACAATGACATGAGATGCACAAATGCTTCTCCAAGCATGCATTAATTAGATACGACGTGCCTTGGCCTTCGAAAAATTCCCACATGCACAATAGTGTTGAAAACATGACACGGAAACACATTTTGGTCGACAATAAATGTCCAACCAAGCATCAAAAGTTTAATTATCATACAAAGGCTCTCACCAAAACAGAGAGAAGACAAAGGCACTCGAAGAAGGAGAGAACACAAAAGCTCTCGATTAAGGAGAGAAGACGAAGGAGAGAAGACAAGTAATATAACAAAAAAATGACTTTGACTGCACGAGAAAATTGATGGTGAGAGAAGCGCTTACTATGGTCACTTCGACCACTTCCACTGATCTTCTTCAACTTCATAATCCTCAAATCTGATTTGAAATCAGAAATTATTAGAAAAAGAAAAGGCAAACAAGAAAAAGGAAACTGAAAATGAAGAAATCATAAAAAGCAAAATGATTGTTTGTAATCTCAAAATTGAGATGACAAACGATTGTTAGGAATCAATGGGCGAATGAATCAGAAGAAATCAATGGTGGAGATAGAAATCCAAAGGTTGAGGATGACGATTGGCAGAAGAAAAAAAGTTAGTGTCTCAAATTTTATTTTTGTTTTTTTGGTAATTTTGTTAGGTGATTGTACACCTAAAGATCCCTCATTAATTAATCTTGACTTTGGTATTAGATGAGTAGAATAGACATCACGTCTATGGATATGGAACCCTTTGAGTGATCCCTTGGGTTCAAGATACAATTTCGCCGTGGCCGGGTTCATTGCTCTAACAATTTTCTGCTCGAAACGTTTCAAAATATTTGCAAACATTTTGCTAAATACCTAACTTATTTACTTAATGATAACATTTCGTGACAATAGAATCACTATAAGTCATATATATAGTTACACAAGTTCTCTATCTCTAGGGACCCAAAACATGCTAAGGTGTGACAAAATTTTCTAAGATGTTTAATTCCATTTATTAGAATCACCGCCTATGTTTTAAGGACATTAATTTTTTTTACGCCTAGTTGCTTCTAACCAGAGATTCAAGCAATGAGGGCTTGGGGTTAGATTATGGAACATACAAGTGTTAGGCACACGCTTCGCCTTATGACTGGTCATGTTATTTTAAGTGTCCTATTCTAAATCCAATTTCTTCAAATTCTTTATACTTCTTGTGGGGGATTGAAGGCGATTGGAATGTTAGGGAGATAATATTAACCATGTATAGTCAATAAGTGAAGTAATATTTGATAATAATGGGGATTGCGCACATAGACATGCAAGAAAACAAAATAATAATAACAAATAAATTTTAGAAGACAAGAACGTAATTCAAATATAGTTTGACAGAAGAAGAGCAAAGTGTAGTGCAAGAATACTTTTAGGAGAGTAGTTTTAAAGCCAATGATCTTAAGCTTAAAGGTTATAATTTTCAAAACACTTTTCAAAGTACTCCAAGGTGTCTTTTTATAGATGGAGAGGGATGAATGTGGTTAACAAGGAGGTTTTCTCCCGGATTAAGCCAAGGAGATTGAGAATGAGAGTTACAAATAAAAAATAATAATAAAATATTGAGGGAAATCAAACTTACATGAAATGAAAAGTGCGCGCCTCCCGTTTCTGACCTCAAGGGTGTGCGGGTTTGAAAGTCCCTACAGCAGGCGCCTGGGCTTTACATGTAAAATTAGAGCTTATTCTCGCTTTAGAAAAAAGGAGCATTATTTGTTAGTTTGAAGATGAATTGGGTGCTTTTGTTGAAGTGGAAGAGGATGGTAAGGATGGCGAAGATATATGTAAAGTTGACTTGTGGAATGGGCTGTCTATTCCGTATATAGTTATTCATGTAAATTCTATCACTAATCTCTGTTTTGTAGCAAAGAATGTAAGTGAAAGTAGCTGGCTATGGCATAGAGATTGAGCCACTTGAACTTTAAGTATTTGGATAAGCTAGGACAGGAAAATATTGTCAAAGGACTTCCCAAAGTAGCTGACCATCATGATAGAAAATGCGCAGCTATCCAGCTTGGTAAACAACATAAGCAGTCTTTCTCAAAAACTTTACAACTGCTTCATATGGATTTGTTTGGACCTGTCACCACCGTGAGCATTGGAGGAAACAAGTATACTTTAGTTGTGGTGGATGACTACTAAAGATACATATGGTTAGAAATGATGATATCCAAAGATGACTGCTATGATATCTTGGCTGCTCTCTTTCGAAATCTCCAAACTCAAAAAGAAGACGACATTATGAGCGTTAGATAAGATAATGGAACTGAGTTCAAGAATAACAGTGTTGCTCAATATTGTGATGACCATGAGATTTATCACAATTTTTCTGCTGTTGGAGTTCCTTAACAATCACCATTTTTAACCAAAAACCCAAATAAATTCCAAATAAATTCCAAACTCAATAAAACGTCAAATATAACAACTTAAGCATTATATAAACATGATATGAATATTTTAGCATAAAAATAGGGGAAAAGCAACGTACCCGGATTTTATCAAAGTTGCCGGAATTCGAAATTTCTTTGTTCTCTACGATCCTAACGACGATCTAAACATGTTTTAAGTTATGAGAAATGAGAGATAATGAGAGGAAGAGGACTAAAAAGAAGAGAGAAGGAGAGAGTTTCTTACCCTTTTTAACCATGGAGGAGAGAGAGAGAGATTGAGTGTGTGTGTGTGTGTGCTGGAGAGCGAGGGAGAAGGTGAGGGAGAGGGGGAAGTAGGGAGGGAGTAGGAGGATGATTAATTAGAATGTTACACCTAGGGCCCCTCCCCTACTACTTACCATTACAATTAAACTCCCTACTACAATCAAGTCCCAACACTACTACACTAGCACAAATAACTCAAATAAAATGCTAGGCATAAATTATTATGAAACATAAAATGAACACATAATTATTTAATTAAATAAATAATTTAACTAAATAAATAAGCAATAAATAAATAATTAAATATTTATTTCTAAGAAAATAAAGGCGGGTTTCGGGTCGTTACATTGTATTATCTAAAATATGTTGAAATGGGACGGAGGGGTATTTATTATTTAGGCTCCTCTGTTACTTGAACTTGAAATTCTTCCACTTTTTTTTTTATTTGATTGGCAACCTGAGTTGCAGCTCCTATGATAGTTTAGAAGCAAGTGAGGTGGAAGCAAAGACCTTAGTAATTACCTGACTTGGTTCCCTAGCTATTTCCACAATAATTATTTTGGTAATTGAAACTGTGCTCACTTGAAAATGATAGGGTTTTGTGATTTTTTGGGTAGCTAAAAATGATAACAGAGTGTCGAACAAGCTGTGTACGAGACAGAAACGATGAATGTGAAAAATGAGTTGAAGGAAGAGAAAACACAAAAGAATGCAGTGGAGGAAAGATGGAGAAAATGCAAAATCATTTTCAGCAACAACTAACGTGCTAGAGCGTGTCGATGGCTCAACTCGGGATCGCCCTCTTTAGTCTTTTAGTTGTTTTTAGTTGTTGATACTTCAAAACAATTAGTATTATGTTTTATGTTGAACAAATGTCACGACTTGGTTGGTTATCATGTTTTATTTTGAAGTATCAAGTACTTTTGGTTATTTTATATCCTGTTAGTGTGACGACGTAATAGAGGTTTCTTAACATTTTAGAATTAATAATGCATGAATATCTAACCAGGTGGCACCGTCCCGAAACGGGAAAAATGTTTTTAAAATTTCAGATATTTAGCGACAGAGAAATCCGTCGGTAATATTATATATAACTTAATTTATTTAAACACAATTAATATTTGTGATGGAATAATCTGTCGCTAATCCGTCGGCATAAGCTCGAAATTGGTCGTCTATTTTAAAATTTGCCGACAGTGAAAAGACAGTTGCGACGGATATATCCGTCAGTAAATCATTAAGATAACCGTCGCTAATCCTTTGATATATTTTACCGACGCGCGTTTTAACAACGGAATTTTCACGTCGAAAATCCGTCGGTAGGTCCCTTTAGCGACGAAAATTAGATAATTAGCGACGAAAATTTCCGTCGGTATCTGCCTGTTTTCTTGTAGTGTATATATAGAGTCGAATTACAATAATCTATGTAAATTCAAAGAACTATATTATTATTTTAACTTTACAATATTATCTTCGTAAACTAAACGTATTGTACCAATCTTGAACATATTCCGGTGTTGAGAATTATACAAGATTTATAGCATATATTATGTACCTCTTACAAATTACATGATAATGACACTCGATAAATTACGCTAACTAATTAATTACATTGTATATATATATATATTCTCAACCTTATATGTCATTCACCATCAATCAAATCAAAATCAAAATAATCATGACTCGAACAATTGCTTTGGTTATACTTACAATAGCAACTTTCATATCCACCATGGTTGGGACAGGCACATGCCTGCCCTACAGTTGCCAGTTCGTAATAGAAACGTTCAGTTCGTGTGTGGCTTACATTGAAGGGAAGCAAGCAGAACCCTCTGCAAATTGTTGTCCCGGACTTTGGAATCTTAATGACATTGCTAAAGGGCGCCATCAACCGAGGAAGATTTGTCGGTGCATAGAAAATTTATACAGTTGGCAGAAGCACCCGCCATGGAAACAATCCCTAATTGAGGCACTTCCTATCAAGTGTCACCTGCATCTTAACTTTCCCATTTCTGAAAGCATGGACTGCTCCCTGTATGTATATAAGTCATGTTTTGTTACATTTGATTGTTTTTATGACTCACACATGCACACATACTTTGATCAAGCTAAGAGTTGGTTTATGGGTAAGTCTTAATGACTGCATTATTAATTCATCCCCAAATTTATAAAATTTTAACATCAAAATAACAAAATGTTGTAACTGATTTTTTTATTGTAAACTTAACATTTCTTCAACTTTGGTCCCAAAATGAACGATCATTTTTTATTTAATGAATACTTCTCTAAAATACGTGAATTTTAGTAATAACGGAATAAGAAATTCTATTTATCCACTTTTGACACTTTTAATTTTGCAACTACATAATGCATAGTGAAAAAAAAATTTGGTAAAAGATAATCATTTTATGACCAAAGTTTTTTTTGAAAATCAATATTCATTTTGAGATGGGGAGAATTATTTAGAAAAAAACTAGTTTTCACAATTTATTGATAAATTAATAATTCTATAAGTTAATAAATTTCACTAGTCCGAACATTATTAATTTATAGAGTTTTTACTGTATATGTGAATATGTTATTACTAGATAACTCAATGGACTAATTTTATTGAGAAAATGTATTTTTTTTAAGTAAAAGAAAATATAAACAATAGATTTTTCTCGTAAATCAAGACTAATAAGTACTACTAACTTTCTGTATTAATGCAGGGTTGACTGAACGATGGAGTTTGAAGAACTCTACTATTGAGAGATTAGTTATTACAAATAATATATGGTTTTCGGTTTTAAAAATGGATGATTGTAACGGCAAAAACTTTGATTATAACTAAGGAAATAAAATTTTATTATATTATTATTATTTTTCTTTTGAAAAAAACATACATCTCATTTATAAATAAAACATAGCACTCCACAACAGTCAGTGGCTCATCCCAAATTTGATGATTTCGATTACGACATACAATTATTAATAAAGACAAAGACTCATATGCGACGGTCGCACGCTGTGCAGGGGCCGTCTCATATGAGGATTTGTTACGCTGCTTCTCACATGCACCTGCTCCGCTACAGCCGACCACCGCATCTAGCCCTCCCACTTCCCAAATCGCGACACGTGTCATCCTTAAAAAAAAAACCCAATAACTTTAAAATACTATATCTAGAGATTTATAAGTCGGATTTAAAAAAAAAAAAACACATTTGTGTTCATCTCGACGAGACGAATAAAACTACATAGGTCATGATATTATTTGATTTTTTTTAAAAAATATATTTTTTAACATACAAAACAAGTGAGCTGCTCGTAATAATAAAATGTAACACTTTCTTATGAAGAATGTAATAGTTTGGTCTTAAAAAAGTAACACTTTTATTGTAAGATGTAAAAGCAGTTTCGCAAATAATATAAATAATTTTTGTGATTAGAAAAAGTAATATTGAAGTGTAACACAGTGCATATATGATTGTAATATGCTATATAGATGAATGTAACAGTTTTATAGAGTAAATGTTACTTTTTTTCTTTAAAAAAAGAGTAAAAATTCATGTATATAAGCGGTTTTGTGTTTCAATTGAATGTAAAAGCCTAGAAAAGCGTTACAATTGAGGGAAAAAAATGTTACATTCATTTATTATAAAATATAACATTAGTTTAGTTGTTTAAATTATGTTACCTTTAATCTATTTCAGCAAAATTGTGGTACATTTTTTGGACAAAAAAATTGTTACATATGAGAAAAAAGTGTTACATTTCTTTATAAAAGTGTTACTTTTGTTGGCGAGCAAAAAATGGCCGGGAAAAAAAGTTGGAAGGCAAAAAAAAAAAAAAAAAAAAAACGTCTTGGCTGCTTGTGAGCTGTCTCACGTCGTGAGACGGTCTCACAGGAGACCGCCCCATAAATAAATTGTCTGCCTCCATGAAAAAAAGCCTAATTCATCTCGAATTATGAAGCCCAAGCTTAAATCAAATCCCAATTGAACGGCCTTACGAACAATGACATGAGATGCACAAATGCTTCTCCAAGCATGCATTAATTAGATACGACGTGCCTTGGCCTTCGAAAATTCCCACATGCACAATAGTGTTGAAAACATGACACGGAAACACATTTGGTCGACAATAAATGTCCAACCAAGCATCAAAAGTTTAATTATCATACAAAGGCTCTCACCAAACAGAGAGAAGACAAAGGCACTCGAAGAAGGAGAGAACACAAAAGCTCTCGATTAAGGAGAGAAGACGAAGGAGAGAAGACAAGTAATATAACAAAAAAATGACTTTGACTGCACGAGAAAATTGATGGTGAGAGAAGCGCTTACTATGGTCACTTCGACCACTTCCACTGATCTTCTTCAACTTCATAATCCTCAAATCTGATTGAAATCAGAAATTATTAGAAAAAGAAAAGGCAAACAAGAAAAAGAAACTGAAAATGAAGAAATCATAAAAGCAAAATGATTGTTTGTAATCTCAAAATTGAGATGACAAACGATTGTTAGGAATCAATGGGCGAATGAATCAGAAGAAATCAATGGTGGAGATAGAAATCCAAAGGTTGAGGATGACGATTGGCAGAAGAAAAAAAAGTTAGTGTCTCAAATTTTATTTGTTTTTTTGGTAATTTTGTTAGGTGATTGTACACCTAAAGATCCTCATCAATTAATCTTGACTTTGGTATTAGATGAGTAGAATAGACATCACGTCTATGGATATGGAACCCTTTGAGTGATCCCTTGGGTTCAAGATACAATTTCGCCGTGGCCGGGTTCATTGCTCTAACAATTTTCTGCTCGAAACGTTTCAAAATATTTGCAAACATTTTGCTAAATACCTAACTTATTTACTTAATGATAACATTTCGTGACAATAGAATCACTATAAGTCATATATATAGTTACACAAGTTCTCTATCTCTAGGGACCCAAAACATGCTAAGGTGTGACAAAATTTTCTAAGATGTTTAATTCCTTTATTAGAATCACCGCCTATGTTTTAAGGACATTAATTTTTTTACGCCTAGTTGCTTCTAACCAGAGATTCAAGCAATGAGGGCTTGGGGGTTAGATTATGGAACATACAAGTGTTAGGCACACGCTTCGCCTTATGACTGGTCATGTTATTTTAAGTGTCCTATTCTAAATCCAATTTCTTCAAATTCTTATACTTCTGTGGGGATTGAAGGCGATTGGAATGTTAGGGAGATAATATTAACCATGTATAGTCAATAAGTGAAGTAATTTTGATAATAATGGGGATGCGCACATAGACATGCAAGAAAACAAAATAATAATAACAAATAAATTTTAGAAGACAAGAACGTAATTCAAATATAGTTTGACAGAAGAAGAGCAAAGTGTAGTGCAAGAATACTTTTAGGAGAGTAGTTTTAAAGCCAATGATCTTAAGCTTAAAGGTTATTATTTTCAAAACACTTTTCAAAAGTACTCCAAGGTGTCTTTTTATAGATGGAGAGGGATGAATGTGGTTAACAAGGAGGTTTTCTCCCGGATTAAGCCAAGGAGATTGAGAATGAGAGTTACAAATAAAAAATAATAATAAAATATTGAGGGAAATCAAAACTTACATGAAATGAAAAGTGCGCGCCTCCCGTTTCTGACCTCAAGGGTGTGCGGTTTGAAAGTCCTACAGCAGGCGCCTGG
>JAOWBW010002674.1:0-60636 GCA_026119855.1 Campanula takesimana | reverse complement strand
GGGGCAAGTTGGGAAGAAAACCTTCACAGTCTTAATAGACAGTGGGAGCACTGATAATTTTCTGGATATAGAGAATGCAAAGAGGCTTGGGTGTGTTGTGCAGTCCACTAATGAGGTCCTTGTAAATAGTAATGCCAGTGCATAGATTCCAAATGGAAGATGCAGGCATAGATTTTGTAGCTGATATGAAGGTGATTAAATTGGGTGGTGTGATACATTGTTGGGTATATAATGTTCAAAACATTAAGCCCCATTACATTTGATTTCAACAACAAATGACACCTATGAAGTTATGCTATAGTTGTACTCCTTGGCAGTTGATACACAAGAGTTCATGCATCACATGCATACCCGTAAAGCCAGGTAGCCAACTAATAATAAAAGACAAGATTTATCTATAGCCATTCCTTGGATGAGCATTTGTTACACTTGGATTGACATTAGCAAGGTTGAGGGAATGTACCCTCTTTGTGAATAGAAGTAAATGCACCTTTGGACATGAAAGGGTTGAGTACTTCGAGCATATTGTCACTGGAAAAGGGGTCCCTACCGATCTCGCCAAGGTGGAATGCAAGGTTAATTGGCCTACTCCTCTCACTACCAAAGGACTAACAGGAATTTTAAGGTTGACGAAGTACTATAGAAAGTTCATTAGACACTATGGAGTTATTAGTAACCCCCCACCATATTACTCCAAAAGAATGCCTTCATATGGGATAGGGCATTCAACAAGTTGAAGACAACAATGGTCAATGTCCCAATATTAGCTATGCCAGACTTCAACAAGGTGTTTGTACTAGAGACAGATGTTTGTTATGGACCCATTGCCTTTATTGCAAAGCCATGAGTCCTAAACATCTAGGCATGTCCACTTATGAAAAGGAGATCTTGGCTATTCAAAAAATGGAGACATTACCTCTGTAGTCATCATTTTCAAATTAAAATGGACCATGAAAGCCTAAGTACCTCGGGCACTAGCCCCTTGCGACAGAAGTGGATCTCTAAGCTAATGATTACTCTATCACATATAAGAGAGGGGTGGACAACAAGGTTGTTGATGCATTGTCTAGTATTCATGAAGAAAAAAGAGAAGTTATGTGCCAAGCCATCATCATTGTACTACAACCTAGATGGGTGGCTGAGGTATTAGCAAGCATGGAATTCTGATCAATAACAGTGACTTTCTTGAGTACTCTTTACACAGTGGACTACTAAGATTTCAAGGAAAGTTGGGTGTGGTAAGAATGGAGGTCTACGGAAAGTTGGGAGGACACTTTGGAATTCAGGGTACTGCAAAGAGGGTCACTCAATATTTCTTTTGGCCAGGATTAAAAAGGATGTCAAGAGTTAGATTGGTCCGAGTGAGGTTATGTCAACAAACTAAATCTGAGTCAATAAATAGTCCTGGTCTTCTACAGCCTTTATTACAGTCACCAAGTTTTTGACATATTTGCAACAAATTCTCCTTACAAAATTTACAAACAATATTGACTTGCACCAAGTAGCGCACTACTAATAGGGAAATTGCAACCTGAAGCAGTCACGCAATGCAACCCAAGAGAAAATACTGCATATGCTGACTAAATAGTGAAGGCTTTTAGCGAATCAAACACAAAATAGTATTCACCAAAATAATAATGGCACACCTGTTAACCTTTCATCCTTCATCCCACTAATGAAATACTGAAAAGATAGCCGCTATAGCTTATGACTAGAGATACACACCCAAAAAAACAGAGCTTTATCTGAAGCTTTCTAATCATCCAGATCACGAGGTACCTAACATAATTTTTCGCCATAGCATCAAGAAGCATTTCATGGTAATAACACATATGACTTTTCCATAAAAGGATAACATTCGCAAGGCCCGCTACAAGTGAGCAAAAAGAAGGAAAAACATTAAGGGAAGAGCTCAGATTGAAAAGATGATTATCAAGATTGACATCACCTTTGAAAGAAAGTCACTATTACTCCAGCAGTAGCAGAATACAAGGCTCCAACAAATGTGCTAACTAGGCTGGTAAGTGAGGTAGGACTTTCCATTCTTGACTCTGAAACATGTCCCTTGAAAAGATGTGTGAGCGAAATAGCCTGCTCTGAAAAATATAGTCATGAACCTTCGCTTCAATCCTAGATTAAGAATTCCAGTATGCTTCTTTTTTTCTTGATCATAGGAAATGAGAGTACCATGCGTCCCTGCGGTTATTCTTTGCCCGTCTATCAAAATATTGTAGTACTGAATGGTGGTTTAAAAAACTGATGTCTAGTCCACGAGGATGCAACTCCATACCATGCATTTTCCAAATCTCCACATACCCGAAATTTGGACTACAGCCAGTTAAAAAAAGATTATTTCCCATCACGCCCAACTCCACATGCAAGCATCTGCTTTCCAGTTTAGGAAGAGATGGGAACGTATGAAATCGGTCTTCCTCAATGTTAATGAGATCACTTGAAATAAGTATAGATCATTAACCAGCCAATGAATACATCCATTAAGGATAGATTCGGAGAACTTACCATTAAGGGGAAACGGAGCATCACCCACATATTTCCACGTGTCAGTTCCAATAATTAAAACATGGACCTCTGATTTTTTACAGAACTTCCGTGGACTAGACTGGAGAAGAGCCCTTCGCACCTTAACTCTGATGACCTTATAGATCCCCATCTTTGGAATATAGCCAAACCAGTAAGCCTCATTAATAGCAACAAATTTATCACTTGAGGGTTTTGGAAGGACAACGGATTCCCCCAGTAAAGGATTGGTAAGGTAAAGAGTGTTGACCAATGAAGACTTATCACATAGACAAAGAAGGCCATTGGAAGAGCCTACAATTTCTAATTTGTCAGAACGCGGGATTTGTCGCTCGCTAACATGTTGCATGCTTATAAGGGATCTAGAAAAATCATCGTATCGTAGTGCGATCCTAAGAAACTGGATATCATTGCGTAAAAATGAATAATGCACAAAACTGTGGACGGACGACCTCAAAAGGAGACTCTTGTTAAATGAGGGTTCAGAAATCAACCTGCACAAAGTCTTACAAGTGCACCTGCACTCACGAACTTCCTTCACTGGCATTCTTGTAAGAACTTCGATTATGATTGAGGAGGGCAGCTCCAGCAATCTAAATCCCATAACCGTAATTTCTCTGTCCTGAGTTTGTCTCATTTTTTTTCTTTTGTATGTAATCATCTTGGATTTCTTGTGCTGGTTCAAGAAATCATAGATCTATCTATAAAAAAGATATTTGTGAAGTAGCAAGGATGTTAGGAGAAAATTACAAGTCTGTAATTAATTTTTCTGGTGATAATTTAATTAGCCAACGGCTCACCAACATTGTTTAAATGTGCTGACGTTTTGCATCGACTTTTGAAAATAATAGCGGGTGACGGGGTTGAAAAAGTAAGTGTCGTTAGCTATCTAAGTTTGTTTTAAGAATTATACATAACTCTACTTAGCCAAATACATTCAAGTGATGTTCGCAAATAGTACGGGGCATCATGTAAAGATTATACATAATAACTCTACTAAGCCAAATACATTCAAAACTTCGACCACTGACCATCACAGTTTTTAAACATCCACCTAATTCCACAACCAACCATTACCCCCAAATTGCATACCATTAGGAAATGATAGGAAAAAGTACATAACGAACGCAGCACTTATTGCGGATCCTTGAACAAAGAGCGTGACAATAAAAATAAGATAGAGGGAGTAATGTAATCATAACAAGGTTCAAGCAAGTAAAGCATGATTCATAAAATTGTTCACTTGTCAAATAGGAGTGTCTTTTTTGAAGATGCCGTTAATCAATCCATACCCCTTAAAAACAAATGTTTGACCATAATAGAAACTAAATATAGATTTTAAAATAGATTTGTTTCTGGAAAAAACTCCACCTGACATTGTAGAACTGTACTTGATCTAAGAGTTCATATATATATTTTTCTAGAAAAGATATTCTTAAGTAAATGTATATATGTAAATTTGTTACTATAATCACACAAAACTATAATCGTCAAACTGGAATTTGTAGTGAATTAGCATGCTCACAACAAGTATGTATGTGAATTTGCTACTTCCATTGTCTAAAAAAGTGTATTCATTTTTGGGCCGTCCCAGTTGAAGGATAACATTTCCCTTTTAAGGAACTTTTTTTTACAATAAGTGGCTCTAAAAGTGCATAAGAGTGAAAAAGCTTGAACTTTCTAAGAGTAGCAGATGGGCACTTATTAACGAATGGAAGGAGCAAAAGATGCTAAGTTTTCATAATCTGATTTCAATATGTGAAACAAACACAATGACCATAAATTTTGAGTTGTGGAAGTCAAGGACATATGTGATTGGAGCTTGAGTTTCACGAGAATGCATTAATTTTTATGCTAATATAAATTTTAAGCCCACTCTTCTTGAGATGTGTAAGTCCGTCACAGTATAAAAAAAAAAAAATAAAAAAAAAAATAACAAAGATGAGCATGCGAATGGGTTCAAAACAAAAAAACATCAAGTGAGCATGTTAATCATAATAAGATTTAATTTCTTAGAGGATCCAGGGAATACAAGAGTCATTTCGCAGTACCAAAAAAACATACCTGTTATGAGTGTTGTACAATAAACCTTTCGTTGTTAAAGTTGCAGGCTTGCAGCGAAGAAAAGAACCATCATAAAATGTTCAGGTAGGACTTGGATATCTCCACTGACAAAAATGCTCCTACGAACGCATGCAAGTGAGAGAAAGGCTAGTATAGCACAGGTTCATATCAAGGCATGGACAATTTGGTCACCGTTCCGTCCATTAGATCATATGAGTGGACGATTATATGTCATCATTATCTCTTCATCATCACAAAGAGCTATAGGCCCAAGTGACCAAATCAAGCATTGACAATTTAGTCTTCAATCCAAGAGCATGCTACTCCATAATCGTTCATATCTTACATACTCAAAAACACAAATCGTGACCAAAAGGGAGAGAGAGAGTGTGTATTTCCCAATCCCAACACTCCGAGCTCATAATGAGCAATTTCACTTCTCACTTCAAGAGGCATGGAAGTGTGTGCACTCGCTCTTTCCAAATATTCAATCAGTGCAATAGTAAAGGAGCTTTGTTTTCATGAACAACTCAATAAAGACATCCAAGAAGGAAGGAAATGCAGAAGAATACATACGCATGTATAGGAAATAGACCATCATCCACATATCATATATCCATGCAACACTGCATCTGAACCTCAAAATTAAAATTGGAGAATTTTGGTAAGGGAGATTTCCAACTTCCCTGGATGACTTTTCAGATATTTTCCAATTATTATATCCAAGACTACAAGATACAGACGCTCAAACAAGTCATGCAGATGACTATATAACAACAGTGATGCCCTTATACGCCAAAAGACTTGCATTCACTAAATTTCCCACAGGCTATCGCCAAGAGGACAATAATACATGGGTTAATCTAGGGTCCACGGTCCACCTCAGGGTAGGGGGCACAGGCGAAAATTTATGGGAGAACAAAGCGAAGAGACGATAATTCTGTACACATACCTCTGTCACAGTGTCCCCAGAGCTCTAAGTTAACATTCCTTAGTTTAACTCTATGGTGTTTTAGAAAACAAATGCCACCTATTTCCCACTTATATTTAATTGCCAGATAGAACTATGAGCTTCATCTGCATGATAAATACAAACATGCTTGTCAGTTTCGTACTGCACTAAAAAATATACATGTAAATAAGGCTACATAAATACTCCGTATTAATGAAAAGATTGGAGGTTATTTTTCTTGAACATGCTCAGGGTGAATTTGATTTCATAGTTTCAGACTTTCAGCCTCTATTTCCCTTGATATTGAACAGTAGCTTACTCACTCATAATAAATAATAATAATAATAAATAGTTCCAAAGTATAAAACTATGTGTTCTGCCTACAAAGCCAATTTGAGAGTACAGCAAGAATGATCGGTAATTGTAATAAAATATTTGATGTGAACTTGACGAACAAAAAGAAGAATTGAAGCCATGGGTCTTCGACAAGAAAGCTTCTACGTGATTTGAGCAGGTTCACAGTTTGCAAACAAAAATAATATGTAATTGACCTCAGAATGAGCAACAACTAATTAAACCAAATCAATGCAGATAAAACGAAAATTAAGGGGAGTATAACCTCAAATAAGTCAAAATCAGGTTCACATATCATATATCCATGCAATAAACCTAAGAATGAGCAACAACAGTTTGATTGAAAAATACCATAATTCGGATGATTTTTTCAGATACTGATCTACAATCGGACTACTACTCCGCCCGGATTACTCATTCTTTCAAGATTTCAGAAAGTTGAGCAAATTCTCAAATGTAAACAGTGTCAATTGACAAGCTGTTACAAATACAGAGCAACTCAATACAACAGCCTGATGATTTTGCATTGTTGGTCGGTTGAAATCATTGGGAAGTAAACTATTGCACTTAATTTGTTTGGGTATATAAGAAATACAAATTCATTATACTATGAAACAACTTGCAAACTTAAATCAATACATGATTTATAATATCATTTGACGGTATAAATCTAAACCGAAATTTTACTCTAACCTGATCTGGATGTTAGGGTTGCTATCAAGTTCGTTATCTCCTTTTGATTTGACGAACAAGAAGTAGCGGCTCCAATAATGAATTTCCTTCATTATTGGCTTTAGTGATTGCTTAAATGATAGAGCAAGGCGGATCCAACACAATAAGAATCGATATAAGGGATTATCCTGAGTCGGATTTTTTGTGTTTTTCTTTATTCTTCTTCCGCATTGCTTCAATGTGATACGTTTACTTGAACTTCCGTGTTTTTTATAGTGTAGGGGAGATTTGGTACCACCATTTTTTTTCCTGACAATGTCCTCGCCCGGGGAAGCAAGGAGAGGGATCGAACTCTAGCGATCACCGAAAATGAGGCTTGGCTTTACCAGTGGACCTCTTCTTTAGAGACTTTTGAGTTTGTGTTTGATGGTCCGAAAGTTATGTTTATCCAAAAATATGGTCGGTATATTATATGGCAGAGCCATTTTTGTATGAGAGATAAGTCTAAGCCTTTTTTCTTGTCTTTCCTTGAATTTTTCACATTTTTGACTTCCCATTTTTGTATGAAAGACAAGTCTAGGCCTTTTTTTCTTGTCTTTTCCCTTGAATTTTCACATTTTGCCTTCAAGACTTAAGTATCAGAGTTTTTTTGCATATGGAAGTTGAGTCTCAAAGTTTTTCACTCTGATAGATGACTATCAAAGTGTTTGAGACATTTTGTGTGGGTTTAGTACTTTGTCATTTTTGTTGCAAGAAAAATATATCAAACAATCAATTAGTGCATTTGTAGTCGCTCGTACTAACGACATCTATTTGTTTCCGTTAAGTTAGTCATTGCCATGCACGTGTCTTTTTTAGAAGGGAAAAATATAATCTTGTGAGTCAAATAACCCCACCCCTCGTTGCTCCTTCATCTTCTTTCTTCCATGGCCACCCTCGTTGAAAAAACCTAAATGTGGGTTATTTTAATTTGATTTTTGACTTTTGATTTAGGATGTGGATTTTTTAGGTTGTTATGTTAAAGACCGGAATTGGTGTTTAATTATGTTATGATGGCGGTTCAGTGGTGGCAGGTTGGTGGCAGCAGTGGCTATGCAGGTTCAGCGGTGGTGGTCGTTATGCTTGAATGCTAGTGAAGACAATAGAGTTAAGTAGGGTGAAATGACATTTAAACCCTTGATTTTTAAGGCAAAATATAAGTAGGGTGAAATGACATTTAAACCCTGGATTTTAAGGCAAAATACAATTACCCATCATGGGACATGACCATGAAAGTAAAATTAAACTCATTGGATTAAATTTAGACATTTCATTGGGAAAAAAAGACACTACTTTTTTGCTGAAACTGAAAAGGGTTTGGCATGGATTAAACCAGGGCATAGATCAAAAGTAACACTCAAATCATAATCTCCCTTAAGAACAAAAGAAGACATGTGATTGAAGAAACAATGTGGTATCAGCATAGCTTCGGCTAAATGTTTTAACTGAAATGAGGGTGCGTTGGCAGCCTCTACTAGTCTTGTAAAAGACAATCCATTTCTCGCCAAGAAATGATTAGTGGAGCACGAACTCAGTAAAGCTTTCAGCACAGAAACTAAGCGATATCAAACAACTCATAAAAATATACTCCCTCCGTCTCAAAATGATCTTCACATTTGACTATTCAAACTTTTTAAGGATATGAACACTTGTTTCACTAGTCATGTTGTGTTTATGCACATTTAATCCTAAATTGTAGAAATGAGAAGAACTTTTTGAGACAATGGAAAATGGCAAATGAGAAGATTATTTCATGACAAAGGGAGTATTTACTAAATTGAGGTACCACAGGAAAAATCATCCATGATTACAACATGTCGAAAATCAAAGTAAAAAACAATTGACAAGGTGCTAAAAATGTTTGAAAGATCAAACGGGGCATCATTTTACTAACCCTACGAAAAAAACGAAAAGTGATGGTGCTCTGAAAATTGCAGGTGTAGTAGGTGTAAATGAAGCCTAAGAAAACACAAGCTTACTTGCCTCTGCCGGTCGCCGTTGATCTTTATCCTTGCACGATCCTGAAATACAAAATGAGAGAAAAGATGACATCACACATGATCATGGGTAAGCTTACAAATCGACAAGAGATTAAAGGGTAATGTAGTAATAAATTAAACATGAGACAATTAAAGAGATGATGTCAGACATGTATCACCGCTCCCTTCACGAGAGCAATAGACATATTCACTTAAGTGACACTAGGCAACTCCAGGATAGGATACCTAGTGTAAAACCAGGGGGTCCCATCCCATAGCATCCAAATGATTAAGAGACGCGCCCAAACCGAAGAAAAGAGCATTTATATGTTTGAGGAATATGAGCTCGAATAAAATTGTAGAGGCAAGATAAAGCTGTTCTATACTAAGATTAATGTAAAATCAAATTTAGCATCTAAGGTACAACATGAAGGTTAAAATCTAACAGTGGAATCAGCAAAACGTATTGGGAGGGAAAGCAAACTGGCTATCAAAAAAAAAAAAAAAACTAATAATAGACAAATTATTTTTCTTCAAATCCATAAAGCTAGTGACTTAAAAACTTTCATGGGATAATTAAGGGTGCAATGAGCAGTTAAGATAATGACACAAAAATTTCATGCACAACTAACAACATTCATGTCAACTGACCCAAAGTCCTACAATGGTTTGTTCAGATCTCTGATAACCGAACAGGTATTGGAACCAGTTTTATTTTTAAGGGCCTATTACTCATACAACATAATATTATAAGATATACATTGAGTTTGAAAGAAATTAATTTGTACGCAAGTGCATCTTCATGAAGAGGTCCTTATCTTAATCCGTTATTCTCCTTGCACTTTTGAGATTCAAAGCAAGCATGAAGTAAACCATCTAATCTATCAGTACAAGCAAATTAAACGTGCAAATATTAGGATATGTCCTCTTCAAAACCCATAGCTTGTGTTTCCCTGTGTTGACCCACTTGATGCCCTTCTTCCTCAGTAGCAATCCTGACATGAGGAAATTCCCTCTTTCTTTTCCTTTTGTTGGTAATCATCTCGAAATAATTTTTCTTCTGGTAAGTAGATTTATTAGCAAAAGGGACATCAAGATTGTGTAAATACGGTCAATCAATGTGCTCTAACTAACAAAGTCATAATGAGTTGACTCGATCCGGACCATGTTCATTTCAGAATTTCCCTAATGCATCATTACGTGATCACCAGGTGTCTATCTACGTGGCAAGCATAAAGTTTCTATCAAGGAATTAAGGGAATCTTGAAATAGAGATGCGGCAAGTCTATCAGTGGACACTTCACAAGTTTCCTAGTTGGTCCATTAATCTCAAATATATATGCCAAGTAGTTGACTAAACTAAGTGAACAAATCGTCATGAATTCTAACTTGGATTGATTGCAAAACCGTCTTGAAAATTAGTTTCAATCTTTGCTTACTAGTGGTCTTAAACTGTTATCCCCACATTGACTGTATGTAACTAAACTGAACATAAACTAAGAGGCCACATACAGAAATGAAAAGAGAATCATCAAGATCTTGTGGCCTACGTATAATGTGAAATCTATGCAGTTTATTTTACGCAATCAGTGTGACAATTTTCTTTTTCAAATGGATGTGTAAATACTCAACAAACTTGCTGAAGTGACTAAAGAGATAAAGTTCAATGCAGAATTCAAGTACGACGGCATAGGAAGTGCCACATCTTTGAAATCCTCAAATAAGGCAGCTTTGTTATCATGGACCCATATAATGAAGATATATGATTAACAAATGAAGGATGGCTTTGCATAATATTTCATAAATGGGAAGTGGTGCATCATACTAATAAAATTGAGTACATCGAAATACCTCATGATGAATAAGTCAGAATTGTGCTTGTGGAAGACTTTTGCTTGTGTTAGGAATTCAGGAAAATCTCTGCAATTACCACGCTTCTCTCTTCAATCTGACAACAAAGTCACGCGTCAAACGATATTTTCACTCTCATCTCCCGAGGGAGATGGTACCCTAGGAGATAAAGGTTGACAATATGTGGCTTGTGTTAATGGATATATTTTACTCTAGGAATAGGTACAGAGTCACCAACCCATTTGGATAGTATTTGATCAGCTTATCCAACAATGCAGTTTTCTCCACATTTAAACGTATTAAGTTGGGCTGAAGTAGCCCCAAGTCCCAAAATGATATGGGGTCAGCTAGTCATATGGATTCGTCAAAGAAGAGATGACAAGAAACAATGAAAAGATGGAGAGATTGTATAATTAAAAATGGTGAAAGCTAAAGTATACTTGAAAAAAAGAAATAAGTAAGAAGAACATATGAGAAACAGGAAAACAGAAATATTTGAAAAAAACTAATACATATAAAAAAGAAAGAAATTAAGAAAACAGAAAACCAACCACATCTTCCATTTTAACAAGTAAATACTACTCCCTCTATCCCTAAATGAGTGTCCATTTCTAGAAAAATTTTGTCCCAAATGAGTGTTCATTTTGATCATAACTTTGTCCCTAAAAGTTTTTTTTCTAATTTTTTTTCACCGATCTCTTCATACTTGTAAAAACTAAATGTTTGTAAAGAGGATTATAAGATTATATATGAATTTGCCACCAAACTGCACAAAAAGTTATGTCCCTTAAAATAAATTTGGACACTCATTTAGGGACAGAGGTAGTAGTAACACATAACCAAACTACTGCAGAAAATGGAAGCACATTTGCACAAATCTCTCAATAATCTCACGGTGACCATGACCAAATGCATGTTCCACTTCGTTCTATTAACTCCGTCTCAAAATGAATGTTAACTGAGACACATGGATTATAACACAAACAATAGAGTAAATGCATAGTTTGTAGAGGGGATCTTTTACTTGAGACAGTTATTGCTAGGATTAAACATATTATCTATCATAACTCCCAATCTATCATACCATGTACCTTCAAGACTTGGTACAATTGGGAATAGAGGATAGTGATTCAGCATGCAGCTACAAAAACGAAATGAAGTTCAGTTTCCTCAAGAATTCGAAAAATCAACGAGTAAGATGAGACGGTGTGTAAATTTGAGTAACAAAGTTACAAGATGGTACGACGAATTACTGACATAATCTCAATGTTTTATAGAAACCAAATAGATGCATGCCCACTTAAAGTTACCTACATTTCTTCATCAGTTTGCTCTGTAGAACGGAGTCTGGCTACAATGAATCCAGATCTTGTCACTTAAACTACTACAGCAGTTTTCATTCCAAATCACACGGATCAAACAAATAGAAGTTTCAGCAAATGAAGTTTGATACTTACTTTTGACCTGAAAAGCCTAGTACTCATGCAAATTGAGCAGAACTTAGCAAACATAGATAAAGTATGAAAATGATTAGAAAAATTGTTACCTCCTAGTAATCTTAAGTCTGGTTGTGCTTAAGGTCACTCATCTCCTCCAATAAAATGATCCATGACTTGCAAAACAGATTAAACAACAGAACGAGTCACGAAGAAGATTGAACAGGGAACAAAGTTTAACAGATTAGTCAGTAAACTGACAAGTTAGAAAAGGGTTCTAAAGAAAAACTATTGTTATCTTAGGCTCCGTTTGTTTACCGGAAAACATTTTCCGCATTTTCTGGTGTTTGTTAAGCACCGGAAAATGGGGAAAATGTTTTCTGGAAAATGATTTTCCCCCTTTTCTAAGGAAAACGTTTTCCTTACCTCCACCTAAGGAAAACGTTTCCGGAAAATAATGATGAGACAAAATATTTTTGAACACTCCTCCACCTCTGCCTCGCCCCTTTCCCACACACCCCCCACCTCAAAAAAAAAAAAAAAAAAAAATCTTTTCACTCATATTAAAATTATTTTTGAACACCTCCCCACCCCCACCACCCACCCACCACCCTCACCCTACCCCACCATCCACCCACCCCAAAAAAGAAACTTTCTTTTCACACACATTAAAAATCATTTTTGAACACCTTACCCACCCCCACCTCACCCTTTACCCCCCCCCCCCCCCCAACCACCCATCCCACCTCCATTCAAATTTTTTCACATAATAAGTTTTTCTCCATATTAAAATTATTTTTTGCTCATATGAAAATATTTTCCGGAAAACATTTTCCTAGATTTACCAAACAACCAAAAACATGTTTATGTCATTTTCCAGAAAACATTTTTCCGGGAAATCATTTTCGGAAAATGTTTTCCCCCAAACAAACGGAGCATCATGTAAGAGAAACTCAGGACGCTGAGATCAGAAGATACCTCTGGCAAGCCTCTAGTAGTCTCTCAGATGGCAATTCATTTCTCGCCAAACCCATTCTACTTGGGTGTATCTACCCTCACATGAATTTTTAGTTTATTTTCAGCACATAAAGTAAAAGATATCAAAGAGCTGATTAAAAAAAAAAAAAAAATTGAAGTACCACAGGAAAAATCATCCATGAAAGTAACCAGCTATTCAATACCCAAGGAAAAAACAATTGACAAGGTCCTAAAATGTTCGAGTAGACTGCATCAAAATGGGGCATACTTTTATCAACACTACTACAAAAAATTGATGTCCGCAATTTGCAGGTGTAGCACTTCTGACTCAACAAGTACGAGAAAAAGCTTCTTTCAAGTCGGCATGGATGGATGACCCAATCGATAATGAATTTGGAGCGAAGAAAGTGAAGAGACACTTGAATATGTAGTTCGTGTAAATTCAGCTTAAAAAAAAAAAAACACAAATCCACAAGACTCTGCCTGTCGCTTGTAATCTTTATGCTTGCACGATCCTGAAATACACAATGAGTCAGGAGACAATGAGACATCATCTATAATCATAGGTGTTTCACATCTGGACAAGAGATTAAGGGGGAAAAAATACAAGTTTTAAAGGTAAAAGGCCAAATTTTCAAAATTTGCTAGTGGTAATTTGGTAATTAATTTAAAGGGGAGCAATTGCCCCCTTAACCCAACACATAGCCCGTCTCTGCTCTTATCAGCCCCAACCTTTCAATTAATTCAAAATTTAAAATCATACCAAACAACTTTTTCTGGTAGTATTTATCCTATCCAATTTTTATTAGGTATCAAACGGCCCCCAAGTCTTGTTGTGCTTAAGGGCACTCATCTCCTCCTGGAAGCTTTCCTCCAATAAAAATGATCCAAAACTTGAAAAAAACATACTCGTATTAAAGAACAGATAAGACTCAAGAAGAAGATTAAACAGGGAACAAAGTTTAACGTATTGGCAGTCTAATTGACAAAGTTAGAAAAGTGTTCTAAAGAAGAACTATGATTCCTTTTGCATGAGCATTCAGGGAGTTGAAATCAGAAAATGCCTCTGGAAAATTTGATAGATCATGAGTCGATAGAACTGGCTCCGCAAAAGCCAAAGTAGGAGGCGAATTTCCTTGAAGATGCACTTTTTGCTGAACGGGAGACGGCTTAGACTCAACAACTCGATAAAAGGGAAAGTCATCTTTAGGAAGAGACTCATAAAAAGTGACATCTGCTCAAACCTAATAAATACTCAAAGTAAGGCGAGAAACATCACAACCCTCACTAACTCATATTCTCTAAGTATGAGAATACGCGTTGATCTAACTTGGTGACACAAATATGATCACCAAAAAAAAAGAACTCGAAACATCAGAAGACAAGATTATTTTTAACACTAAAAGATATCAAACAGCTCAAAAAAATTATTAAATAAATTGAAGTGCCACAGGAAAAACCATCCATGAATATAACTAAAGAGTGAAAAACCAAGGAAAACACAATTGACAAGGTCCTCAAATGTTAGAGTGGACCGCATCAAAAGGGTGCATACTTTTCCAACACTATGAAAATGATTGATGGTGCTTCGCAATTCGCAGGTGTAGGACTTCTGATTCAACAAGTACGAGAAAACAGAGAAAACATCTTCCAAATTGACAAAGACGGATGACCCAATCAATAAGAGATTTGGAGCAGAAAAAGTGAGAGACTCGAACATCTCGTTGATGTAAATTCAGCCTCGATAACACATCCACAAGACTCTGCCCATCGCCTGTAATCTTTATCCTTGCACGATCCTGAAATACATAATCAGTAAAAGACAATAAGACAACCCACATGATACATAATGAGCACGCCATTGGCAAAAAGAAACATTCTCCATGAAATAAAGAGAGCAATCCTAAGTTGCTGAGATCAAAAATGATAACTTCAGTTGCATTGTAGAGTCAAGATAGAGTTAGTCTATACCAGATGAAAAATCAAATTTACCACCAAAACAAACAGGTCATATCTAACAGTGAAATCAGCGAACGCGCTGGAAGGAAAGTAAATCGGCAAAAAAATAAATATAATGGGCGTGGGGAGAGGAGGTGAGCTAGTCATGAGATAATTAATGGTGCAATGACCCAGTTAAGTTACTGACTGAACTCTTTCATGCTTAACCAAGAATATGCATGTCAATTGACCCAAACATAGACCAACAGGTACTGTAACCATTTTTATACATAATGGCTTATTACTCCCTAAACATAATATTATAAGATATAAAGAGTTTTAAAGAATGTTAAATTGAATTTAAGTGTATCTTCGAAGAGGTCCTTACTTTACTTGATTCATTATTTTTCCTGCACTTTTAGAGATTCAAAGCAAGCGTGAAAGTTTACCATGGGCCATCATTGACTACGGCCATATCTTCAAGAAGTAAAAGTAAATTAAACTTGCAAAGATTAGGAAACATGGTTATCACTAAAAGTGAAACAAGAATAAAAACTAAGAAAGAAAAGCGGAGTAAATAGTGGATTTGGCTAGTATGCTCTACCACGTGATATCAAAGAATCTGAGAATTCGCCCCCATCATCTACGAAGAATGATAACTTATCAAAGTAAGGTTAAATCAAACTTTTTGCATTTTTATAACAAGATCTAATTATATATTTTGCAAACAAGATTAACTCAGGTCAACTGGCGAACCATTAAAATACACAAAATAGTAATCAAAAGGCACATGCCACCCAAGAGACAAATGACAAAAGAACGCACAGAGTGCTAAGAACTATGAGATATACCGAGTACATACACGTGCTTCTATTTAAATATATGCCAGCTTTCAAGAACAGAAAACGAAATTATGCATGCAGCGTTCACAAGTTTTTCTACACCAACAAACTTATGCACAGGGCTAAGATAATAAAGGTAATCATCAGGTTTAAGATAATTATGAAAGAAACTAACCATCCGTATAAGGCACCAACAATATTTACTAGTTAGGCCGCTACAGTAAGTAAGACTTTGTATTCTTAACCCGCAGACGTGATCCCAAGCATAGATGAGCCAGCGAAAGAAAGCTTGGTGTATAAATCCAAACATCACCCTTTCTTGTACTTCCCACATTAGAACTTCCAGTATACTTCTCTTCTTTTGGATCATATGAAAGGAGCAAGCCATAATACCATAAGAATTTAAACTCCTTGCCTTTCCAAAATGTTAAAGGTTTTACTAAAAAAGAATCATCAAAATTTGAATGACGAAGAATCTAGCCCAAGACGAAGGAACTCTATAATCTTTCATAGACCAAATCTCAACAAACTGATGATCTAAACTGCAGCCAATTAAACTAGATGGTTTCCAACCACTACAAGATCCACAAAAGAGACTATGCTTCCCAACTTAGGAGGTGGTGGGAATGAATGGCCTCGATCTTCCTCCATATTGAATGAGTGCAATTGTAAAGAGTCTTTATCATCACCAACTATCCAATGAAGACATCCATTAAGGATAGATTGACAGAACTTCCCCTGATGGGGAAATGGCGCATCACCCCCACGCTTCCACGAATCAGATCCAATTACGAATACTTGAACCTCTGATTTGTTGTAATATTTACGGGGATTGGACTGAAGAAGAGCCCTTCTGACCCTAACCCTGATGACTTTAAAGAGCCTCAGTGGAGGAACATAACCAAACCAATAAGTCTCGTCTATGGTAGCATATTTATCACCCTGGGGTTTTGGAAGGATAGCAGATTCTTCCAATAGAGGATTGGTAACATAGAGATTGTTGGAATTTCGAAGACTTATTCCATAGACAAAGAAGCCCCTTAGAAGAGCCTACCAATTCCAAATCATCTTTTTCTGGGATTTGTCGCATACTAACACGATCTAGGGTTTTAGAGGCTCTAAATTCATCTCCTTCAATCCAGGTAAAGTTGATCAGTTTTTTGGATCTTACACGATTAAGATAAACAACACTAAAGAAAGGGGATCTAATAAGAAAATGATTGGCGAACGAATGATCAAAAATCAATTGGCACAAAGTTTTACATGTGCACCTGCACTGAAGTACTTCTTCGGTTCGCATTTTTTTAGTATTTCAATAATGATGGAGGAGGGCAAAAATCATTTTAAAACCTATAGATTGCGTTTCCATGTGTTGATCTTCTTGATGCCCTCCTTCTTCAGTAGCATTCCTGGCATGAGGAAATTCCCTGTTTCTTTTCCTTTTGTAGGTAATCATTTTGAAATAATTTTCTATATGTTTGTTCAGGCAAGACCATAGTTGTTAAAGGCGAAAGGCAAGAGTCGGGCGGTGTATCTAGGAAAGGCGAGGTGGTTGAAAGGCGGGCAAAAGGCGAGCAAGGCGTTAAAATAGAGCAAAACGTAGTAAAAATATATCAATGCAACATATAGTACTACAAAGATTAAAACATGTTCTAAACAAGAATTTTGCATTAAATAAATGTCACAATTCCACATATAATCGTAACTTTACACAATTCAAACCCCAAAAGTGAGAATTTTACAAACAACAAAAGACACATTAATTTAAACTAAGATGTTCAGATCATCAAATATTAGTAATTTAAAAATGTAAATAAATTCAAAGCATATAAGAAATGAGAGCAATATAGTATTCAATTTAGTTAATATATAATGTCAAACCTATAATTTCACACCTAAAGATGAACATAAGGGTCTAAGAGGTAATTAAAACTTCAAAAAGCAAGAGAAGAGAACAAAGTAAATAGCAAACAAAACCAAATTAAATTGTGGCACTTATTTATCTTCATTCATCATTGTTGCACGTCTTTTTCTTTCGTACACTTAAAAAAATGTAGGCTATCTTTTTTTTTTTTTTTTTTTTTTTTTTGCATGCGACACGCTTTACCCCCTCTTTTTTTTTTCTCAAAATGACCTATTTTAAATTAAACCATTAAAAGTAAAATTACAAAATGGCATAAGTTAACATCACACATATGCATATTAGGCCATTTGCCAATGGCGGATGCCTCACGCCACTAGCCATAACCAAGAAACGCGTCGCGTGTGCCAAAACAGCCCGCCTCAATACCAAAAGGCGGTTGACCACAAAAGGCGCCAAAAGGCGAGGCGGGCGAGAGACGCGCTAGCCTTTCACAACTATGGGCAAGACAATTGTTCATGCTGGGAATTGAGGGTTCTGATGATGAAAAGGTTTGGCATGACTTCTTGGACACTCTTGTAAGTAATAAAGAAGATGAAGGGACTGGTAAGGAAGAGATGATCATTTTCTTACATGCCTTATCTGGAAGTATGGGATTACAAACATTGAAACTATTGGGGCAAGTTGGGAAGAAAACCTTCACAGTCTTAATAGACAGTTGGAGCACTGATAATTTTCTGGATATAGAGAATGCAAAGACGCTTGGGTGTGTTGTGCAGTCCACTAATGAGGTCCTTGTAAATAGTAATGCCAGGTCCATAGATTCCAAATGGAAGATGCAGGCATAGATTTTGTAGCTGATATGAAGGTGATTAAATTGGGTGGGTGTGATACATTGTTGGGTATATAATTGTTCAAAACATTAAGCCCCATTACATTTGATTTCAACCAAATGACACCTATGGAGTTATGCTATAGTTGTACTCCTTGGCAGTTGATACACGAGAGTTCATGACCATCATGCATACCCGTAAAGCCAGGTAGCCAACTAACCAATAAAAGACAATATTTATCTATAGCCATTCCTTGGATGAGCATTTGTTACACTTGAGATTGACATTAGCAAGGTTGAGGGAACGTACCCTCTTTGTGAATAGAAGTAAATGCACCTTTGGACGTGAAAGGGTTGAGTACTTCGAGAATATTGTCACTGGAAAAGGGGTCCCTACAGATCTTGCCAAGGTGGAATGCAAGGTTAATTGGCCTACTCCTCCCACTACCAAAGGACTAACAGGAATTTTAAGGTTGACGAAGTACTACAGAAAGTTCATTAGACACTATGGACTTATTAGTAACCCCCCACCATATTACTCCAAAAGAATGCCTTCAAATGGGATAGGGCATTCAACAAGTTGAAGACAACAATTGGTCAATGTCCCAATATTAGCTATGGCAGACTTCAACAAGGTGTTTGTACTAGAGACAGATGTTTGTTATGGACCCATTGCCTTTATTAGCAAAGCCATGAGTCCTAAACATCTAGGCATGTCCACTTATGAAAAGGAGTTCTTGGCTATTCGAAAAATGGAGACATTACCTAGGTAGTCATCATTTTCAAATTTCAAATTAAAATGGACCATGAAAGCCTAAGTACCTCGGGTACTAGCCCCTTGCGACAAAAGTGGATCTCTAAGCTAATGATTACTCTATCACATATAATAGAGGGGTGGGCAACAAGGTTGTTGATGCCTTGTCTAGTATTCATGAAGAAAAAAGAGAAGTTATGTGCCAAGCCATCATCATTCTACTACAACCTAGCTGGGTGGCTGAGGTATAGCAAGCATGGAAGATAATGAAGAGATACAAAAGAAAATGGAAGGAATTCTGATCAATAACAGTGACTTTCTTGAGTACTCTTTACACAATGGACTACTAAGATTTCAAGGAAAGTTGGTGATGGGCAAGAATGGAGGTCTACGGAGAGGATTGTGCAAGAGTTACACAATTCACCGTTGGGAGGACACATTGGGAGGACACTTTGGAATTCAGGGTACCAGTATTTCTTGTGGCCAGGATTAAAAAGGATGTCAAGAGTTAGATTGGTCTGAGTGAGGTATGTCAACAAACTAAGGTTGCGTTTGATAGTATCAAGCGCTTGATGCTTAATGCTTAATACAATGTAGGGTAATTTTGAGGTAGGATGCATGATTTGATTCTTTCATTCAACATAAATATGTCCAACATCATCTTAATGATTGAGAATCAAAATCCTTGCTTAACGAATAAGAGCCTCACTCAACATTCAACAACTAGCACTCAATGTGATCAAATGCATCCTACCTCCAAATTGCCCTACGTTTATATTAAGCATCAAGCATCAAGTGCTTGATGCACCAAACGCAACCTAAATCTGAGTCAATAAATAGTCCTGGTCTTCTACAGCCTTTATTACAGTCACCAAGTTTTTGACATATTTGCAACAAATTCTCCTTACAAAAATTTACAAAAAATATTGACTTACACCAAGTAGGGCACTACTAATAGGGAAATTGCAACCTGAAGCAGTCACGCAATGCAACCCAAGAGAAAATACTGCATATGCTGACTAAATAGTGAAGGCTTTTAGCGAATCAAACACAAAATAGTATTCACCAAAATAATAATGGCACACCTGTTAACCTTTCATCCTTCATCCCACTAATGAAATACTGAAAGATAGCCGCTATAGCTTATGACTAGAGATACACACCCAAAAAACAGAGCTTTATCTGAAGCTTTCTAATCATCCAGATCACGAGGTACCTAACATAATTTTTCGCCATAGCATCAAGAAACATTTCAATGTAAACACACATGACTTTTCCATAAAGGATAACATTCGCAGGGCCTGCTACAAGTAAACAAAAAGAAGGAAAACCATTAAAGGAAGAGCTCAGATTAAAAAGATGATTATCAACCTTGACATCATCATTAAAAGAAAGTCACTATTGCTCCAGCATAAACAAAGGTTCAACTTGGACACAGGTATAGCCAGCAGTAGCAGAATACAAGGCTCCAACAAAATGTACTAACTAGGCTGCTAAGTGAGGTAGGACTTTGCATTCTTGACTCTGAAACATGTCCCCTTGAAAAGGTGTGTGAGCGAAATAAAGCTCGCTCTGAAAAATATAATCATGGACCTTCGCTTCAATCCCAGATTAAGAATTCCAGTCCGCTTCTTTTTTTCTGGATCATAGGAAATAAGCGTACCATACTTCCCTGCAGTTATTCTTTGCCCGTCTATCAAAAATATTGCAGTAGTGAATGGTGGTTTAAAAAACTGATGTCTAGTCCAGGAGGATGCAACTCCATACTCATGCATTTTCCAAATCTCCACATACCCGAAATTTGGACTACAACCAGTTAAACAAAGATTATTTCCCATCACGCCCAACTCCACATGCAAGCATCTGCTTTCCAGTGGAAGAGATGGGAACGTATGAAATCGGTCTTCCTCAATGTTAAATGAGATCACTTGTAATAAGTTTAGATCATTAACCAGCCAATGAATACATCCATTAAGGATAGATTCGGAGAACTTACCATTAAGGGGAAACGGAGCATCACCCACATATTTCCACGTGTCAGTTCCAATAATTAAAACATGGACCTCTGATTTTGTATAGAACTTGCGTGGATTAGACCGGAGAAGAGCCCTTCGGACCCTAACTCTGATGACCTTATAGATCCCCATCTTTGGAATATAGCCAAACCAGTAAGCCTCATTAATAGCAACAAATTTATCACTTGAGGGTTTTGGAAGGACAGCGGATTCCCCCAATAAAGGATTGGTAAGGTAAAGAGTGTTGACCAATGACGACTTATCACATAGACAAAGAAGACCATTAGAAGAGCCTACAATTTCTAATTTGTCAGATCGCGGGATTTGTCGCTTGCTAACATGTTGCATGCTTACAAGGGATCTAGAAAAATCATTGTATCGTAGTGCAACCCTAACAAACTGGATATCATTGCGTAAAAATGAATGATGCACAAAACTGTGGACGGAGGATCTCAAAAGGAGACTCTTGTTAAATGAGGGTTCAGAAATCAACCTGCACAAAGTCTTACAAGTGCACCTGCACTGACGAATTTCCTTCAGTGGCATTCTTGTAAGAACTTCGCTGATGATTGAGGAGGGAAACTCCAGCAGCTTAAAACCCATAACTGCAATTTCTCCTTCCCGCGTTTCTTGATGTTCCCCTTGAATATGACCACTGCTCGCACGAGGAGCTTCTCTCATTTTTTTTCTCTTTGTATGTAATCATCTTGGAATTTCTTCTGATGGTTAAAGAAATCATATATCTATTTATAGAAGATATCTTTGTGAAGTAGTAAGGATGTTAGGAGGAAATTACAAGTCTGTAATTAATTTTTCTGGTGATAATTTAATTAGCCAACGGCCACCAACAATGTTTAATTGTGCTGACGTCTTGCATCAACTTTTGAAAATAATAGCGGGTGACCGGATTGAAAAACAGTAGGGGGGGTTCAAGTGATGTTTCACAAATACTATGGGGCATCATGAAAAAGATTATACATAAGAACTCTACTTAGCCAAATACAATCAAAACTTCGACCACTGATCATCACAGTTTTTTTAATCATCCACCTAATTCCATAACCAACCATTACCCCAAAATTACGTACCATTAAAAAATGATAGGGAAAACTATATAACGGACACAGCATTTATTGCATATCCTTGAACAAAGAGCGTTTGTCACAATGACAGCAAAAATAAGACCGAAGGAGTAGTGTAATTATAACAAGGTTCAAGCAAGTAAAGCATGATTCATAAAATGTTGACTTGTCAAATAGAACAGTCTTTTTGACGGTGCCGGTATTCAATCCATACCCCTTAAAAGAAACTGTTTGACCATAATAGAAACTAAATATAGATTTTGAAATTAGATTTGTTTTTGAAAAAAGCTCTACATGACGTTGTAAAACTGTACTTGATCTAAAAGTATATACTCCCTCCGTCTTTTTAGTCCGTTCACTTTTTGCCATTTTGGGTGTCCCATTTGATTGTTCACACTCCCAAAGAGGAAGGTTTATATTATTCTTTATTCAATGGGACCCACTTGTCATACTCACAACAACTATCCCACTCACAATTCCAACCCCACTCACATATCACATCATGCTTTTCATACTCACAACACCCACTCAACTACTAATATAAAACATTTTTCCTTAAAACCCGTGCATTGGTCAAAGTGTGAACAAACTAAAAAGACGGAGGGAGTATATATTTTTTCTACAAAAAGGTATTCCTATGTTGTCCATTTTACTTTGGAGTGTGTTCCAGTTTTACCATTGAACTTCATTTTTTCATTTTAACCATCGTACTTCAAAGTTCAAACAATGGTATCATTTTATAACAAAATTGGGTGTAAAATGACACCACTGTTTATGGTACAATGGTAAAAATGAAACAATTTGGGTATAAAGTAACAAATTTACGTATAAAATGAAACCATTGTTTGTAGTACGATGGTAAAAAAGAAAAAAATAAATTTCAATGGTAAAAGTAAACCACGTCCTAAAGTAAGATGGACAAAAACGGAGTTTTCCCTAAATGACTATATTTAAGTTCATTACTACAATCACAACTATAAACTATCATTGTCATCGTCAAATTAGAATTTATGGAAGTCAAAATCTCCTTTCAAGATTCGGGCATTTATGTGGCTTTTAGTTCTTAACAAACTCAATACTAGTGACAAATTGCAGATTCGTAGACCTACTAAATGTCTATCACAAAATTGGTGTGTGAATTGCAGGATGTCAAATGAGTCACATGATCACCTCTTTCACCATTGTAGCATCACACGATATCTTTGGCATTGTTTGTTTGAGGTGGCTGGAGAAGTGTGGGTGTGCCCCGGTTCCATTTCTTCTTTTCTTCAAATTCAGTTCAGAGGTTTTGGTAAAGATGGAGATGCAAGTTGTTTGTGGGATTGTAGGGTTTTTGCAGTTTGTTGGTGGATTTGGATGGAGAGGAATGCTAGGATTTTTAAAGATTGCTACTTACCAAAAATCTTTTGTGGGAAAAAGTTGTGTCTTTAGCCTCTCTTTGGGCGTACGCTAATGGTGCTTTCAAAGTTGTGTCTTAAGCTTCATTTAACACATTCTCCTTTTCTTATCAATCAAAAAAATAAAAAAATAAAAAAAAGTAAAAAACCAGTCTTCAATCCAAGAGCATGCTACTCAATAATCGTTCATATCTAACATGCTCAAAAACACAAATTCATGACCACAAGGGAGAGAGAGTGAGAGAGAGTACTTCCCAAATCCCAAACACTGCGAGCTCATTATGAGCATTTTCACTTCTCACTTCAGAAGGCATGGAAGTGTGTGAACTCGCTCTTTCCAAATATTCAATCAGTGCAATAGTAAAGGAGCTTTGTTATCATGAACAATTAAATAAAGACATCCATGAAGGAAGGAAATGCTGGAGAATACATACTCGTGTATACGAAATAGACCATCATCCACATATCATAAATCCATGCAACACTAAATCTGAACCTTAAAGACAAAATTGGAGAGTTTTTGTAAGTGGATTTCCAAGCTCCCTGGATGACTTTTCAGATTATATTCCAACTATTATATCCAAGACTAAAAGATACAGACGCTCAAACAAGTCATGCAGATGACTATTTAACAACATTGATGCCCTTATACGCCAAAAAAGACTTGCGTTCACTAAATTTCCGACAGGCTTTGGCCATAACAATGACGGACCACTCCTCCTACAAGAGGACAATATTACATGGGGTAATCTATGGGTCCCAAAATGAAAAACAAAAATGAAATCCTCCGGGTAGGGGGCACCGGCAAAGATTTAAGGGAGAAAAAAGAGCGAAGGGACGAAAATCCTGTACACAAACCTCTATATCTGTCACTGTCTCCCCAGAGTTCTAGGGTGTAATATACAAAATACCCAACTATTAGCCCTGCTAACATTCCTTACGTTAACTTGTTGATAATTTTAGAAAACAAATTCCACCTGTTTCCCACTTGTATTTAATTGCCTGATGAAACTATGAGCTTCGTATGCACAATAAATATAAACATGCTTGTCAGTTTCTTACTGGACTAAAAATATAAATGTGCAAATAAGGCTACATAAATACTGCTTATTAATGAAGAGATTGAAGGCTCTTTTTCATGAACATGCTCCGGGTGAATTTGATTTCATAGTTTCAGCCTCTATTTCCCTGATATTGAACAGTTAGGGATGTCAACTGGGCAGGGGCGGGTTTCCTCTAACCTGAACCCGACTCGTGAGAATGACACTTAATACCGAACCCGCCCCGCCGTAGAACCCGTCCCCTCCCCGACAAGACCCGTACTCGCTCGAACCCAAATCTGAAATGCATAGAAGCATGAATGAGCCATTTCTTTTTGTGAGATTGAGGCCAGATTTAAAGAACAGAGAGGGCTTGATAGGAATCCATGAGCTACAACTTACAAGCAATTCCCATGGAAATACTATAACCCAATATGAGTTCTTTGTGAACAGCCATTCGATTTCTTCAAAAAGCAATGGGGAAGACAAAGTGCAGTACGAACCAGGCGCCTGCTTGGGAGTTGGAAACGCCGTTGCACTGTGCTAGTCTTTCTATGTCTGTTCGTAGGGATGGCAACGGGTCGGGTTCGGATCGGATCAGGCCTGATCCGAATCCGATCCGAACACTTAGACCCCTTTTCCGAACCCGATCCGATCCGAAACCGACTGATGCGAGCCCCGATCCGAAACCCGATCGGATCAGAGCCGAGGCAGTAAAAAAAATGAGAAATCTCTTTTCCATCACAAAGAATCCCTAATTGCCGGTTCCCATTAAACCCCAATTCAAATCAATCAACAACCACCACAAATTGATTTCACCTAACCCTAATTTCATGATAATCTGTAACTCATTATATAGGTAAGTAAAGAATTTTATGTACTTACCGAAGATAGGAGAGATGGAGTTGAATGACGGCGGCTCCATTGTTGCAGGTCTGGACGGCGACGGCGGCTCCATTGTTGCAGGTCTGGACGGCGACGGTGACGGCGGCTTCATTATTGCAGGTCTGGACGGCGACGGCGGAGATGGACAATTGAAGGAGAAGCTCGGTTTAGGGCTTGGAAACGAGAGAGAGAGTCGAGATCGGGAACGGCGCACACAAAGAGAGAGAGAGAGAGAGAGGCGATTGCGATGAGAGAGGGGAGTTCGCCGTTCGCGTTTGTTGTGCCGCACAACTTGTGCGAGTTAGGAGGAAATAACATCTAAACCTAGATTTTTCTTATATATAAGGAGGGGTGATGTGTATACTTTTATAACATGAGGGGTTTATTAGTAAAAATTTATAAACTTAATATGTTCGGGTCGGATCGGGTCGGATCTCGGATCGGATCAGAGGTGTTACCGAATCCGATCCGAACCCGATCGGATTTTTAAAAATGTAAACCATATCCGAAATTTTCGGATCGATTTACCTTCGGTACGGATCGGGTTCGGTCAATTGCCAGAGATAAAGGGAATGAAGGCTGAGCATGTGTATTTGAGAGAGAGAGAAAGGGGATGAAGTGGTTGTGTGTGTATGTGTGAGGGAGAGAGAGAGAATGTGTGTGTGTTGGTAAAAAAGAGGCGGCCGGATTCCAAAGTGTGGCCTGCCAAAAAGGAAAAAGACCTAGACTTTATACTAGATAATGGGTGCAAAAAAAAAAGAATGCATGGATTAATTGGTAAAGGATGAAAAACATTTTAGCAAATATACTATAAAGTGTAATAACAATAGCTATGCAGGGTGGGGCGGGTTTCAACTTTCAACTGGACACCGAACCCAATCCAAACCCGGCGGGTTTATAAAAATGTCTGCCAAACCGGCCCGCTTTGTTGGGGGGGGGGGGGGGGGGGGGGGGGGCGCATCCCTATTAACACTAGCTTACTTAACAATAATAATAAATAGTTCCAAATTATAAAACCATGTGTTCTGCTTACAAGCTAATTTGCAAGTACAGCAAGAATGATCGGTAATTGTAACTGAAATCGAACAAGAAGAAGAATTGAAGCCATGGGTCTTCGAAAAGAAAGCTTCTACGTGTTTTGAGCGGGTTCACAGTTTTCAAACAAAAATTATATGCAATTGATGAGCAACATCTATTAAACCAAATCAATGCAGATGAAAAAAATTTAAAGGGAGTATAACCTCAAATAAGTCAAAATCAGGTTCACATATCATAAATCCATGCAATAAACCTCAGAATGAGCAACAACAGTTTGATTGAAAATATCATAACGCAGATGATTTTTCAGATAGTGATCTACAATTGGACTACTCGGTATCTGAACCACCCGGATGACTCATTCTTTCAAGATTTCAGAAAGTTGAGCAAATTCTCAAATACAGAGCAATCCAATACAACAGCCTGATGATTTTACGTTATTGGTCCATTGAAACCAATTGGGGATTAACCTATTACACTTAATTTTATTTGGGTATACAACGAAAATACAAATTCATTATACTATAAAAGCAACTTGCAAACTTCAATCAATCCAGATCACACATGATTTCTAAAATCATTTTGACAAAAAATCTAAGCCGACACATAATCGAGAAATTTTACTCTAACCTGATTCTGGATGGTAGGGTTGCTATGCATCAAGTTCGTAGCGGCTCCAATAATGAATTTCCTTCCTTGGCATTAGTGATTGCTTGGATGGTAGAGAAAGGCGTTCCAACACAATAAGAATCGATATAAGGATTATCATTTTTGTGTTTTTCTTTTATTCTTCTTCCGCATTGCTGCAGTGAGATGACGTGCCCTAGGTTTACTTGAAATTCCGTGTTTTTATAGTGCAGGGGAGATTCGGTACCACCATTTTGTTTTTGCATTTATTTTTTGAAGGGTTAATTACAATTGGGTCCCTACTATTTGCACAATTTTTTTGTGTAAAAAACCTCGATAGTAGTAAAACCCTCCCCTAATTATGACAAAGACTTCCCTGCGACCGTCTCACGCGTGAGGCGGGCGCGTGAGACGGCCGCGCCCCCTTTTCCCATTTTTTCAAAAAGTCCACATGTGTTAAAAAAAAAACTACAATAATTTTAAAATGCTATATCTTGAGATTTTGAAGTCAAAAAAAATATTTAAAAATACCGGTGTGTTCGTCTCAACGAGACGAACAAAAACTACATATTTCATGATATGGTTTGATTTTTTTTAAAATAAAAAACATTTTTTAACACACAAAAAAATTGGGTTGTTTCGCCTCCTGAGATGTAACACTTTCTTATGAAGAAAGTAACAGTTTGTTCTTAAAAAAGTAACACTTTTATTTGTAAGATGTAACAGCAATTTTGTAAAATAATATAAATTGTTTTTTGTGGTTAGAAAATGTAACACTTTTTTATGAAGAAAGTAGTAAAGTTTGGTCTTAAAAAAGTAACACTTTATTGTAAGTATGTAACATCAATTTCGCAAAATAATATAAATAGTTTTTTTTTTTTGAAAAAAAAAAGTGTTACATATGAGAAAAAAATGTGTTACATTTCCTTATAAAAAGTGTTACATCTGGTATAAAAAGTGTTACTTCTGTTGGCGAGTAAAAAAATGGCGGGCAAAAAAAAAAAAAAATTGGCGGGAAACGGTCTCACAAGGTGAGACCGTCGCATGGTAGTCCTCCCCATACTTTCTTGACATATCAAACTTTGAACCTATCCAGCCAGGCTATTCAGGCTATTGTGAAGGAAACTGAGTCTGACAAAAAAAAAAAATTGTCCCTACTCCCTATTCGTTGCTACAACTCCCTCCGCCATTTGACTTTTGGTTTTTTTTTTTTTTACTGTACCAAATACAATTCTCAAGGTAATGGTTTTTTTTTTTTCCGAAAGGAATCAAGGTAATGGTTAGAGATGTAACAATTCTAAAAAAAAAATTATTACTTAGCATAAAATATTTATACACATATGGAGCAAAACATTCACATGGCCTACCTGGATCACAAATATGTTCTGCCTCATATTTTTATTTATACATTTATTTATAACCAATTTCTACATAATATGAGATTTATAATAAATATATATTTAAAAAAAATATTATTTTAATATCAAAAATTATAGAAATTTAAAAATTTATCTCACAAACATTGAAAATGAAAATGAAAATAAGTTAACTCATTCATATCTCGAATCAATCCAATACAATAAACTCAGCACTATAATTAGAGCGTAAATACTGCTGATAATTGTTAATCCGATCAAATATGAGTAGCCCATCTAGCTGCGCAATTATATTTGAAATGAACCCATTGTGGCATGAGAGTGGGCATTGGGTACCCTCCTGTCATTGTTACTTGGACGTAATGATTATTATTAACGTGTCCGATTGCAATAGCAACATGTTGATACATGGGGGCGGACTCGATCGAGTGGTAAGTGCGTCATGCTGCCTGAATGCTTAGAATGTGTAATATCACATGTACTTTGAAGCAATAAGGACACCCATTTCAGGCATACTCATCCAATGCTCATGGGGTGCACATCTACCAATCTCAAAAGAAATCAACGAATTATAAACATTTAACCATCCTCCACTCCCAACATCTCGACATATTCTGCTTCATACGTGACCAGCTCTTCTATAAATTATGTCGGATAGTGTGCCATGCATCTTCAGAAAGACCAAGACAAACGGCTATTGCTCGAAATCCACAGTTTCCATCATTCATTACATCGTGTACCTGCGTAATGTAAGGATGAAGTATAGCCGGAAATTGATGAATGTATGGATGAAAAGAGTATTGTTGGCCCGTAGAGTAACTGTGTCGTGCTGGTTTCGGAAACTGAGATTTATTAACCTCAACAAACCTTGCGGAAGAACAACTATGTCTACTCGGCTTTTGTGCTGGCGGAGCTGGGAATCTGATCCTGTTTCCGAGATGGTTTTTCTGGTTTTTGAGTTGTTTTTGAGTTCGTACTGGCGGATCAACACGGTTTTTTCTGAAAAAGTTTATCCTTTAAGGAAGGACACCCACGAGTTTAGCGTGAAAAGCTGGTTCACGAAACGAAGTTGTTGATGGCGCGATTATCTCTCTCAACTTTCGAAGAAAAACTAAATTTACGAGATCTTGACTGTTTTTTTTAACTGTGCATTAAACATTTGCAGCTCAGCTTCACACCAAAATCATCATCTCCCACAGGTGTGCACGGTAATAGTCAAGATTCCTCCAAAATTTATCAATTGAATCAAGGGGATAGGACGACCTTTATTGAAATATATCACATGTTCATGTGCACATGGCAGCCCATGACTTGTACGCAACTGACATCCACAATTTTCAGAGTAAAATTCAACATCTTTAGACCTCTCATACTCTTTCAATATTATTTCAAGAGCATAAATTGAAATGAAACTACGAAATTCTCGGAAAACCAACCGATGTCGAATGACAATTTTGCTCTGTTCAAGACTTGCTTTTATAGATGTGACTTGTGACTGAATGACTTGGTGAATGTAACCAAGTGATCTTTCTAAATCTGAATTTGAGGCCTCCAAGTATCGTTTTAACTTAGCATGCTGACTCTCCACTCGATTTGTTGTGTGATTTCCAAAGTTAAGAAATTTGTCAGCCAAGAAGATACAAACATTTCTTTATAAGGTGTGAGCCAAGTTGCATTTATATAAGCAAAATACCTGAAAAGTCAAACAAACTTAATTTAATATTATGAATGTTCACTTATAAGAACATAAATATATAAAAGCAAAATTGTAAATGAAAAACGCATTTAGTCATTTAATGATAAATGCTTTCATATTTTAATAGAATTATTTTACTCAAAAATAAGTAAAGAATATATAATATGTGTTTTGCTGAAAAAATACACATTTTATTTTAAAAAGTAAATAAAAATAAGTAAATATTAATTTTAAAAGTACCTGGAAAGTTAAGCAATATTGCTTCGAGTTGTGCAAAATTAGACATGTATACTTCTTCACTTTCAGATTCAACCAATCTGTTCCATGCTTTAGAAAACAAATTCCAATATTCAAGCGATTTTATGGTTGGTCTGTACTTCTTCAAAATATTTATATTGATGTGCTATCTGCAAAGTAATCATTTGGCTTTCGGAAATACATATTTGCATGCGCTTATCAGAGCCAACTCCCTATCTGTAACGATAACACGCGGAGCAGTACATCCATCTATTATCGATTTAAGACAATTTAAAGCCCAAGTATAGTTGGATTCTTTTTCTTCATGCATAAAAACAAACGCTATGCAAAATGTCACGTTAGTTGAAGATACGCCAACAACTTCAAGGAGAGGCATCTTGTACCTGTTTGTTTTGTATGTCGCATCCATCAACAACACATCCGGAAAGGCACGCCATATCTCCAATGATTGTGGGTGAGCAAAAAATAAATCTTCCAACTCATTGGTTCTATCATTTGTACGACTATAAAAAATATAGCCATTTTGTTGTAGAAATGCCATAACAACCTGCATTTGAGTTCTACCGCCTTTTTCCGTAGCACGAAGCTTTTGACGTACATTGTATATCGTTTTGACAATAGACACATTACCCTCATTTTGTTCCTTTAGAGTGGTCAAGATAGCCCGTGGCTTTACGAACTTCTTTGACAAATCCTCCACTATTTGAGCTTCATTTTCAGACAACCGCCTTGCATATGGATGACCTTCCAATTTCGAAGAAGACTCATGATTATGTTCTCCACATATTATATTTAACATCCATCCGTCACCCTCTCGCATACATTTTCCTTCCAATTCAAAGGGCAACCAATTTTTTTTGTGCCAGTATTCCTAGTGGAGATTTTCTTACTTTTATATATTCGACCACGATCACATTTTAATTGAACAATAGATCCATATGAACTATTTATCGATCTTTTGATGACAATAACATAACCAAGAGAAAATCCCACACTATGCACCCAATCGATCAAATTTTGACGAGAATTGAACACCTGAATATGCATAGTTATTAATACTCGGTACAAGAAAAAATCGAAACGGGACACGTAAGATAATTTACGGATTTTATTTTAGTAAAAATACGGACAAGGAAAAAATAATTGTAATATGGTTGTAAATTTTATTTTTGAAGGTAAAATCCTCCCATCTTAAAATGGAGTGAATTCCACTCCATCTCAAACAAGTAAAAAGGAGGAAAAAAACAAGTTGAAAGGAAAATGATAAAACAGAAAAAATACTACTGTAGCAAATTTTTGAAGGTAAAATCCTCCCATTTTTAAATACTTTTTTTGTTTTTATATATAGACACTTATTCATAAATTTATAAAATTTATGGTGTTTAAATTTAAAAGAAATGAAAATTCAGCTTAACAAAAGAAAAGAAAATAAAACTTCTTTTTGTTTGCAAAAACTTAAACATCAAATAAATCTTTAAAAAAAAAAGAAAGTGAAAGCAATTTTTTGTGTGAGACGGTCTCACGTGAGACGAGTTTTGTTAAGTGAGTAAATAATTGCTTCATTAGAAGCTGAGTGGGGCAAGCTCATTTTCTCTCTCATCGAGACCCGTCTCATACATGAGACGGTCTCACAAAAGATTTCCTCTTTTTTTTTTCTAAGGAAATGGATGTACACTAACAACAAAATAATCTTATAATTATCAAAATGATAATAAATAATTTTAAGAGATTTTTTGAAGTCAACAATAATTTTTAAAAATAACAATTTAGCGTCCACAAAAAATATCAGTTAAAAAAAAGGAAAAAAAAGAGAGTTACTAAAAGGAACAAAAACTACAAAATTTGAGGATGAAACATTTATTTAGCTCAATTTAATGTCAATTTTACATTTCTAATGAATCATAAATTTGTTACCAATAAATCATTTAATGATTTGTCAAAGTAAGAACCTTAAATTGAGACAGACTAAAAAGGAAAGTAAAAACCTTAAATTGGGACGGAGGGAGTAATATTTTTCATTGTTTAGGAAATTTCGTTGTTTTGTTTTTAACTAATACTGTGTACTTTCAGGATTTGTGTGGAGTGCTTTTGTTATGCACTTCTTTGTAGATGAGGATTTTTGTAAAAATTATAACTTCAAATTTCAATTGTGTTTTGATTTATTTTTTTTTCCAAAAGTGTCACATCGGCAGAAAATTATTTACCAAAATGTATAATATTATATGAAAACGCTATTGCCACTCAATTGTTTTGGGAGTTAGACTAAGCTATAGTCAAAAAGCAAATGTTATTTTTCCAAAAAAAATAAAAAAAAAATATCTTCGAAGTATTAGTCATTGAAAAAATTATAACTCGTTATATATTCAAACAAATGGAGTATTTAATACACACAAGTTCATTTCCTTGGACTTGCATGCTGTATACTCCCTCTGTCCTTAAAAAAAAGATTTGATTTTTGATGGTCAATACAATTACATATGATCAAACATTAATATCAATTTTACATTCTTAGAATATTATACCCGGTCGGTCTCGAATCCGCAAGTGACATAGGCATTTGATTCATCTTCATTTTCATATATATCATCATCCTAAATAATAAACACATTTGTAAATATGTAAGAGCAAATTTGAAATTAAGGCAATAAAGTATATTTTAAGAAAAAGTAAGTTAACATAAACCTTATTACTTGACTCTGACAAATCTTCTCTCCATCTTTCCATTTTAAAATTCAATTGTCCTTTTTTGCAGATTTAATAAGTGTTTATGTTATACAAAGAGAAAAGTTTAGTAAAAATCTGAACAATAAGTAACTATTCCATTATATATATAACTTATTTTTGTCAAAGGAGTGGAAGGTAATAAATATTTAGTTGCAACCATATTGTGTTGGAAGTTAAAATAATTTAATTTTAAACAGTCAATTACTTTGTAAATTGTTCATTTTCACCTTTTTAGTCAAATTGCAACTATCCGATACTTCTCTTTACTGACAAAGCATTTAAGGTTTGTTGGTGTAGGAACAGTGTAATAAAGCGTAATAAATGAGAACATAGTCCATCAGTAGACAAGAACCAAAACCGAGGAAGAAATAAGGGTAGGTACTTGATTGGCAGCTTTTGCACAAAAAACAAAAAAAACATTGTGCACATAGAAAAAAAAATTGTGCAAATAGAAATTCCCTTACGATTTAAGGCTTGAACTCCGTAAGGTGTTTTTTAAGCGGGGCCGCAAGTATTTTTTTGGGCGAATCAGGTCTCAATGCGTATTTTTTTATGACAAAAACTTGTATGATAACATATTGACCCGTCTAATAGTAGAGACAGGTCATTTTTGACCCATGACCCGGATCCATGACCTAGGGGCACAAATTTATTTTTTTTCTTTTTTAAAATTTTATACTCCCTCCGTCCCAGAGTAAGAGTCCTACTTTCCATTTTGGTACGTCACAGAGTAAGAGTCTTATTCCTAAAATGACAAAGAATCTTTACTATTCACCCCACTCATTCTCTCTCCTATTTTACTTTTATACTCACAACACCAATCAATTCACTATTCTCTCCCACTCATTCTCTCTCCTACTTTACTTTTACACTCACAACATTTACATCACTTCCAATAGTTACTAATAAGCGTGCAAATGAGGAGTATGACTCTTACTCCGGGACGGAGGGAGTATTATTATTTTTGGTTTTTTTTTTTCGGTTTGTCAAAAGTAATAGTTACTAAATGTAACAAACGTGTTACTTATATGTAATCGTTTGTATACATAAAAGTAATACATATATACAGAAAAGTAACAGTGTTTTTTTATGTTTTCTTCGTTTGCCAAAAGTAATACTTATTACAACTAAAATGTAACGAATGTGTTACTTATATGTAACAATGTTTATACATAATTATAACACATGTGTATAGAAAAAGTAATAATTCAACCATTTACATTTTTAGAGCTAAAAACACTTGATTAGTATTACATGTAAAAGTATTACATTATCTATAGAAATATGTTATAATTTCTTTTATTAAAGTGTTACATTTACTTGTACAAACAATTACATTCATGTATAAGAGTTGTTACTTTTCAAATGTTACTTTCTTTCAAAAAATTAAATCAAAATACACAATATTTTACATTTTTGCAAACGCACTATTACATTTCAGTATAAAATGATAATTACATTTAGATATTGTTTGGGTTACACGTAATTATAGTTAGTATTACATTTGAAAAAATGGGTAAAACGAGCTTTTGTTTTTGTAAAACAGGTGTTACGTTTACTTATGAACATGTTACTTTATATGTATACAGTCATTACATTAAGTTATGGTAACTATTACTTTTGGTAAACGCGAAAAAGTCAAAAAAAAATATAAAAACTCAAAAAAAAAAAAAAACTTGGTTTTTTTTTTTGCCAATGGGTGGTTGCCATGTGGCAGGTTATGCCCCATGGGTCATGGATCCGGTTCAATGGGTCGGGTGGTTCAAAAAATCCATCTCATAGAAGAGACGGATATAGGTGTTCTCATGGGAGACCAGCTCTTTTTTTAATCAATCTATGGCTTTTTAACGAAAATCGTTATAAATCTTGTTAAGTACCCATGTGCTGTGCACGTGATGGATGGATTGGTTAGATTGAAGTTCATAATACATTATAAGGGTTTTAATGCATATTCATAAATATAAAGGGTTGAGATTTTTTTTTTCAGAAAATAAATCTTAATATTAACAATATCATTAATTAATCAAACTATAAGTAAATTATAGTAAAAACTTATATAATAATTATTAAAATAAATATTGTCCTTAATTATTATATTGATATAATTTAAATTTTTAAATTTAAATTGATAAAAAAATTGAATTAATTTTTTTAATATTGAATAATGAATCTTTATCATTTATAAAATCCTTTTATTCTTTCAAAAAATCATGTTATTTATCTCAAAAATAAAATTTTTATAAGAAGATTAATAAAGTAATATTTTGTGAAAAATTAAATATTTAATTTAATTTCAATTTCATAGATATTATACATTAGAAAAATATACTCCGTACAAAAATTTTATGCACTTTGTATCATATTAAGATTATATTAAAAATATATAATTCTATAAAAATAAATATAAATATTTTATAAACAATTTAGTTAGTTAATAATATTTTAAAAACAAATTACACTAGTTCTAGCCCCCCAATAAAAAATTACTTTCACCTAAATCAAAGGTACAACAACATTTAAAAAATAGTACAACATCTTTATGCACACATACTTTACATCATTAAAATAGAATGAAATTTCCAATTTTTATTACCCTTCTTCCTCATGTCCGGCCACACCATGTCTCCGCCACAATTATCACTACCCTCCTTCCTTCCTTTACTCTATCCGACCACCTACTCTTCCCTCCCTTAACAGAAACACCGGCACTTCCCTCCCCGCTGCTCACCCCAGAAATCCTTCCCACTCCGTTTGCCATACACATCGCATCTTTTAAAGCTCGGCTCCTCAACAAGAACGACCAAAATCCTTCTCTCTCTTCCGATCTAGGTCAGTCCGCCCTCTCCATTCCAATTTGGGTCTGATTTTGATCGAATTTAGGAGTGATTGAATGGGGGAGGTGTCACGACCCGAGTCTCGAGGTCCTATATGGTACCCCGAACCAGGTGCGTGAACCCTGCTATAAAACCAACATTTTACCAGGCAAAGCAAGACGATCAATTACAGACAACTTTACGCATGCGGAAGAAATAACGACTAATATATACACACGACTGTGCTAAAGTCCACAGTCTAAATACAAGCACCATAAGTTTTACCCAAAAGACAACAGTATTTACATAACACTGTACAACCACGACCTCACCAACAACAACATACTAAACACTATACACAGCTACCCCAAAAGAAATACTACCTGAGGCTTCTCACCGACCTACGAACTCAACGCTGTCCTTCCCCGACCTCGCTGCGATCTAAGGAAAACAACAATAAAGGAAGGGGTGAGTCGAAACTCAGTAAGTTACTAAATGCAACAATATGGCATGCTAGTATGCAACATACGTTTACTTTTAGCCTAGAAAATTAATAAAAGTAACAACACATCTTTAACAGGATATAATTAGCCACATAATAATCTGTAAGTAAACACAATTAACGGATACGGGGTCGAGGTACTTCTCTGATTTTCACCAACGCTTTCAACCTTCTCTTTCATTCTCTTTAATTTAAACAATGTCATATGTGCAGCACCCACATACGTAAAGTGACGCACCCACATGCGGTATAGTGTCGCACCCACGTGCGTAAAGTGACGCACCCACTTGCGGTATAGTGCCGCACCTACGTGCGTAAAGTGACGCACCCACATGCGTAAAGTGACGCACCCACAAGTGAACCGGATATTCGTATTCACATATTTTACCTCAAACACACACGCCAGCTGGACTCAAATGCACAAGCAGATATTTACTTGTCCTAAATCAATTCAACTAGGCCCAAAAGTAGCGGACCTTTCCATAATTCACATGAGCAACTGTATCATATCTCTCATCAACATATAACCATACGCAAATACTAATCAACCATATGGCACATAAAGTGTCCATCATAACATAACCAATCCAAATATGAACCCATAAGTATAAGACTCAAAGTAAGTAATAGTGCAAGTCATATTGTAACTATCACTATCATTTAACACGCGAGTAATCGCAATTAATGATCCAATGATTTTCACGATGCATATTGTGTCCCGTAATTATTTCCCTTCATTTTTAATTATGTTAATCACAATTATATTAAATTGCGATTATAACTTTATAGCTCCTTATTTATTTTAGGAACTTATTTTATAGGTCGGGGTAATTTTATAACGCCCTTATTTATCTTAGGAACTCTTTTTATGGGACGTGGTAAATATATTAAGCGCTATACGACACCGTTGAGTCTTTTACTCTTTTTGAGTCATAATTATTATTTATAGTAGCACTACTCCACCGTCTCAAAATTACTATTACTAATACTCATTCTAATCATTTGGGACCATTTAACTAATTAAAATGTATATAAAATAACATATTAACACAAACATCACAATTGCTTTTCACAATTTCATATTTGACAATAAAAGCATTATATATAGAATTTATGCACACTACTATAATTAAAGGGGAAATAGTAACTTACTAGCTGACGAAAATTTATCGATTAAACTTTCAAATTTTGCAGCTAAAATGATCCTGAACACGAACTCTACACTTCTACGGAGTCGAATTTTAGAACGGAGATTTAATGAAAGAAAGAAATTAAGAACTTTGGGCGAAACCTTCGTTCTCGGTCAAGGGGACGGAGGACCTGTTCTTCTGCGCACGGGAAAATATAGATTTATGCCCCTGTACTTAAGTCAATGATGCAAATTTTCCTTATACAAGTTAATTGCCATATTAACTCTCGTACTTATAAAAATGGTTTGGAGATTAGAACTCCGTTATCTTTCCATCCAAAATATAACGAAATGGCTGACTGAGCTACTTAGTTGGCTAGGAAAAGTTTCTACATGGAAACAAAATGCCTAAGTGGAATTTGATGAGTATGATAGGCTCAAAAATACGTCGTTTGGCACTTAATAGGGCTAGACTACGTCGTTTTAAAACAAAAAGTACACTTCTTCTTCCTCCCTCGCACAGCCACCCACCCCCTTCTTCCTCCACTATCGCGATTCCATCATTGTCTACTATCGTCCTCCACCACCACAACCACCAACCTCACCACAACCACCAAACTCAACAATACCACCAAATTCACAATAGAAATTGAACACAATCTTCCGAGAATCAACATGTGATTAAGCAAAATCGAAGCCCTAAATTCTATGACACAACCTAATCAATTTACAGTCAACATCCGTTGACTTCCTCAAGGGAATTGAATAAGAGAGGTCAAGCTTGGAGAGTGGTGTCGAAGGACTGTAAGTCAACGTCGACTTGGTAGGCGGCGGCGTAAGAATTTAGCTTCTTCACGAATTGCTGGTGTAATGGGAGGGGGATGAGAGGTAGGTGTAATGGGGGGTAGGGATGACCAAAACCGGTTCCGGGCCTGGTTCCGGTTCGGAACCGCCGGTTCCGGTTCGTCAAAAGGGTGACCCTTAACCGGCCTGCACTTACCCCGGTTCCGGTTCCGGTTTGGCACAATACGGTTCCGGTTCGGTTCTGGTACGGTTCCGGTCCGGTTCCGGTCCTCTCCTTTAAAATTATTGAAAAACAAGGGATTTTCGGTACGGTTCCGGTTCCGGTCCGGTTCGGCATATATGTGACCCTGAACCGGCCCGCATGCCTTGCGGTTCCGGTTCGTCCGGTTTCGGTTTCCTCCCCGGTTTGCTCCGGTTCCGGGCTTTTCCGGTCCGGTTCCGGTCCGGTTTGGCCATCCCTAATGGGGGGAGATGAGAGGTGTATTTGAGTTTTCTTTTAAAAATAAAGGTAAATTAGTCAATTTACTGTGAAAATATTTCACATTCTACCCCTTCATTTATGAGGGGTGTTACTTGTAAATAATTATTTTAATTTTATTCTATTAACTGTCAAAACGACGTAGTTTAGAGCCCACCATACTCAGCAAATTCCACTTGGACACCTAATCAACCATTTTTTTGCCACCTAAGCAGATCAGTCAGCCATTCCGTTAGATTTTGGATGGAAAGATGACGGAATCCTAATATCCACACCTTTTTCCTAAGTACGAGGGCTAATATGGCAATTAACTTGTATAAGGGCATATCTGCATCCTTGACGTAAGTACAGGGGCATATTTCTATATTTACCCTCTGCGCACACAGAAGACTTCAAAATAAAGTCTATCCTCTTTATAATATTGAAATTTTCACTTAAGCTCCTTCAAGTTTAACTATTAACACATAAACCCTTTAACTATTAATTTTAACCAATTGGCCCCTAAAGTTTCAACTTTACAAATGACCTCCTTATCATTATTTTTATATTTTAATTAAATTCCAATAAATATTAAATAACCTAATTAACTCTTGTTAGTTTTGAAATAGTCATTAACTAACTCAAATTAGCTTATTAACATACTTTAATGTGTCACATAAGTCGCTAAAATGTTAAAACTACCACATAATAAATCATATAAATAATGCAATGCATGGAATTTATATGCAATTGGGACGGGCGTCACATCCTCTCCCCTTGAAATAAATTCGTCCTCGAATTTACTTACCGACTCAATCAATCAACCTCATAAATATGTCTCGTATTTCCTACTATATTTTCATGTACCCTTTTCACTTTCATGATACTCCATACTATTCTCAAAAGAGGTAGACTTGTTCTTTCTTCTCAACCACATAAGTTAAATACCCGGCACAACCTTATGATAACATGTTTCTGGCTTTCAATGCATAAATAACACGAATGCCACACATATATCTATCATGCATAATTACAAAATAAAGCAAACGAGTATATAAAATTTCACCACCTATCGATGGTAATCAGTAAATGCATAATGCATATAGATCTAGTCCATGTCAAGTATAACGTCAATGTCCTCTATAGGTAACACGACTAATCACTATATACAATGTGATCGCTCAAGCTTATATCAAGTTTCTTATAAACACAAGTATCAATCATGTATTCTCTCATCGAAGAGTATACCTCTTGTAACGCCCGTCCTAATTCCTGTTAAATTCTTGACTTGCATAATTATATGCTATTTTAATTGAGTTAATTATTTAACTAATTGAGCAAGTTTAGGTCCTAATTGTTTAAGTTGGAACATTAGGGTCATTTGTGAAAAATAAAGTTTAGGGGCTAAAATGCTCAAATTGAAACTTGAGGGCCTTTTTGTCAAAATTGAAACTTGGAGGGCTTAGTTGCAATTCTTGGAAAGTCTTAAGGATAAATATCCTTCCTTCTTTCTCTGGGAAAGAGAATTCTCAGTTTCTCTCGATCCTTCTCTCCGTCTCAAAAGAAAGTTAAAGTTTTACCCTATTCTCGACTCCTCGCGATTAAATATTCATCTGTTCGTGATTCTGATCCCGGATAAATATTCGTGGCGCTGAGTAGAGCATTTCCTGCCGAACAGAAATTAGTTTGGGTGAATTTGATTTCGGACTAGGTAAGTCACTAGCTCCCCCTTGCTTGTAATAACATGCCTATGTGTTATTCTTGATACTTGTACTTGTTAATTTCGTGATTTGGTGGAATTTTGTGATACTTGTAAATTTGGGACGAAGGGAGTATTCGTATGAATTACAAGAATGAAATAGATTTTGCAAAAGTGCCCTGGGAATGGGAATGTTAATAAGAAAATTATACTCCTACTCGTGAGACGGTAAAATATTAACTTGATTTAAATATTATTAGAAAAATTGTACCATTATTTGTGGTACGGGGAAATGAATGAAAGTATCCCTAAATGTTTATATTAGTATATTAGAAAATTATACTTATACTTTTGGGACGGTGAAATATTTAAATGGAATAAAAAGAAAATTATTCTATTATTTGTGGAACGGTAAAAAGAAAAAGTTTCCCTTGAAATAGGTGTTTTGAACTTGTTAGTATACTTCTGGGTTTATTAAAAGTGTTAGAAAAGTATACTCCTACGCTTGGGACGGTGAAATTTGACTTACAGGGAAAATGGAAAAATTGAGCTACAGGCTTATGGGCGACCGCCCAGAGGGGTTATGGGCGACCGCCCAGATGATCAGAGTTGGGGTTCAAAAAGGTCTATTCTGGTCGACCGCCCAGGTGGGGAGTGGGCGACCGCCCAAGTCCCCTGTTTCACAAAAGTGGTTTAAATTCAAATGAAATGAAACTTTATCCCTCCTAAGGCATAGAGCCTTAGTATAAGATGTCCTAGCAAGTGTATATGTACCATTTGGGGCATTGGAACTTAGTCTTGAACATGAACACTTATAGAACTCAAAGGAGAACTTAAGTATAAGAGTAACAACTCTTTTATATGTCTTGAAAGTGCTATAAACAAGCACTAATGTGTTATATGTGTTTTGAAACCAATGTTTGTGTACCTTAGGGGAACTAGAACAATCTCTTGAACTTGAACATCCAAAGTATAGGATTAAAAACTTGTAAGTATGAGATGTATAAATCATCTACTTAGCTTGAACTTGAAGTATAAGACAATTAAATATTGTACATGACTTGAATATCCAAAGATTGGAATAATAACTTGAGTATAAGATAATTAATTCTTGTACATGTCTTGAACATCCATAGAAGTGGATTGAGAACTTGAATGTAAGATGATAAAATCTTGTACATGACTTGAAACCAATACATGTGTATGGTAATAAACTTGAGAGTGCTATGAACAAGCACTAATGTGTTAGAACTATCCTTGATGTGTATGTGCAAATCTTGCACATAATTACTTGATAGAATGTGGCTTGTTGATTACTTGATACATGATATGAATAACCAAAGAGTTGGAATATAGAACTAGATAGAGAATGAATAACTCTAAGACATACTTGAATCTAATAAGTGGGTATTGAAAGTGCTATGAACAAGCACTAATGTGCTAGTAAATAGTTTTAATCGTGTACATACTCAATGAAGTATATAAAATATAAAGAAGATATCTTGTTCTTGAGTTGAGTTCCTAAAGAAAGAGGGACTAGTGTAATATGAAGATAATTCATAAAACAATGATTATAGAACACAATATGTGTTGAAAAATCTATTCGATTATTAGCGATAAATATACGCGAGATATGATTGTGACTAGTTACAATACGACCTATTCGACTACGTGCTTAGAGTCTAAAATGTTGGGCTCTACTTGGAAGTAAGGGTATCGTGATAGACACATTAGTGTGTTAAAGATTATATGAATATATACGTGCAAATATGGCATATAACAAAGTGATATAGTATGACATACCCTACTACTTGGTTGGGGTCTGTTATTAATAGACTCTAATTTGGCTTGATTGTGTTACGTGGACACATTATGTGCCATTGTTATACTGATTTGTATTTGCAAATATAGCATACGTGTACTTGTATTTGGTGAGCACATGATTACATGGTTCGTGAAGAGCTAGTCCACTACTTTTGGACTTAGTTCTATACTCTTGTAGTTAAAGTAAACATATACTTGTGCATTCTTGTGTGAGTCCAGCTGGTTCTCCTTGCTTGTTCGGAAATATATAGGTTCACGCTTATCGCGAGAGCTGGGGCTTAAGTGATAATCGGGTCCCTATGTATTTGCGCTTGACCCCTTACTACCGGCCATAGTAAGGGCATAGCTTCCTTGGTTGGAGCAATACGCCTGACTTAAGTGAATGCTAAACTCGTGAACACCTCGTGAATCTTGTTCTTGTTAGTGACACTGGTTACCGGGTCCTCTTGTGTACTACACAGCAGCAACTTGATTGATCGTGATTTGTCATCTACAATAAGCAACGACAACAATGGTTTACTTGGGAGGAATAAGGTTGGAATATCCTTTGTAACGTGTTAGTTTAGCCTTATGTGCTAGTTACTTGATGAGTTGGCTTAGCCTCTCATATACTTGTTACTTGATGACATCTTGAGCATGATTGTTTGATAATCTTCTTGATTTGCATGATTACATGATAATATGCTATGTACTTGTATCTAGTAACTTACTGAGATTTATCTCACCCCGTTCCTTGTTTATTTGTTCCCCCCCAGGAAAGCAAGTGGTAATATGTTGTGAGGCTCGACTTAGCAGTGGCCTACTTATCAGGTTGTTCTTGTTGGGGATTGTTATCCTTTCCAGTTTTGGTGAGGACAATTTGGTATCAGTTGTTTAGACTCAGTATATTGGGTAGACTTGTATAGTGTTCTTGTAATGCCAGCGTATGTGCTAGGCATGTTTTCCGCTGTGTACAACCATTTGGTTTAAATTTCTTGGTATAGAACTCGTTGTGAGCTATCTTAGCTCGTTCCTCTTGAGTATATATATGATGTCAGTTTGATATAAGCATATGTCATTCAGTTTCTCGTTTCTTGTTAGTCACGCGCACCAGGTTCGAGGTTCTATTAGGGAATCCCGGGACTTGGGGGCGTGTCACCTCTAGCACATAAGGCAAAGAGTGAGGATAAACATGTAAATATGACACGAATATAATGTAATGAACAGATGTGATAATCTCACATCGATAAGAACTCGCACTATCGGTTTCTCAAACTATCCAAACCCACATAGACTAACTCTATAAACACCGTGCCAGATACTTCTACAAGTAAATAAACTCTCGACGTCAATAGCACACTCATTAACCAACCCACCAAGCCTGTGAATCCAATCCTAACTGATAGCTAACCTAAGCTCTGATACGACTGTCACGACCCGAGTCTCGAGGTCCTATATGGTACCTCGAACTAGATGCGTGAACCCTGCTATAAAACCAACATTTTACCATAAATCTGTATAATGTATACTATATCCATAACATCGGCTACACAAAAACCGGAACCATACTACACCAATACCAACAAACAACTTCTCAACAAGATTTTAGCTCGGAGACAACTTTACGCATTCGGAAGAAATAACGACTAAAATATACACACGGTTGTGCTAAAGTCCATAGTCTAAATACAAGCACCATAAGTTTTACCCAAAAGACAACAGTATTTACATAACACTGTACAACCACGACCTCACCAACAGCAACATGCTAAACACTATACACAGCTACCCCAAAAGAAATACTACCTGAGGCTCCTCACCGACCTACAAACTCAACGCTGTCCTTCCACGACCTCGATGCGATCTAAGGAAAACAACAATAAAGGAAGGGGTGATTCGAAACCCAGTAAGTTACTAAATGCAACAATATGGCATGCTAGTATGCAACAAACATTTACTTTTAGCCTAGAAAATTAATAAAAGTAACAACACATCTTTAACATGATATAATTAGCCACATAATAAGCTGTAAGTAAACACAATTAACGGATACGGGGTCGAGGTACTTCTCTGATTTTCACCAACGCTTTCAACCTTCTCTTTCATTCTCTTTAATTTAAACAATGTTATATGTGAAGCACCCACATACGTAAAGTGACGCACCCACATGCGGTATAGTGTCGCACCCACGTGCGTAAAGTGACGCACCCACATGCGTAAAGTGACACACCCACAAGTGAACCGGATATTCGTATTCACATATTTTACCTCAAACACACACGCCAGCTGGACTCAAATGCACAAGCAGATGTTTACTTGTCCTAAATGAATTCAACTAGGCCCAAAAGTAGTGGACCTTTCCATAATTCACATGAGCAACTATATCACATCTCTCATCAACATATAACCATACGCAAATACCCATCAACCATATGGCACATAAAGTGTCCATCATAACATAACCAATCCAAATATGAGCCCATAAGTATTAGACTCCAAGTAAGTAATAGTGCAAGTCGTATTGTACCTATCACTCTCATTTAACACGCGTATAATCGCAATTAATGATCCAATGCTTTTCACGATGCATATTGTGTCCCGTAATTATTTCCCTTCATTTTTAATTATGTTAATCACAATTATATAACTTTATTTAGGAACTTATTTTATAGGCCAGGGTAATTTTATAACGCCCTTATTTATCTTAGGAACTCATTTTATGGGATGGGGTAAATATATTACGCCCTATACGACCCCGTTGAGTCTTTTACTCATTTTGAGTCATAATTATTATTTATAGTAGCACTACTCCACCGTCTCAAAATTACTATTACTAATACTCATTCTAATCATTTGGGACCATTTAACTAATTAAAATGTATATAAAATAACATATTAACACAAACATCACAATTACTTTTCACAATTTCATATTTGACAATAAAAGCATTATATATAGCATTTATGCACACTTCTATAATTAAAAGGGGAAATAGTAACTTACTAGCTGACGGAAATTTATTGATTAAACTTTCAAATTTTGCAGCTAAAATTATCCTGAACACGAACTCTACACTTCTACGGAGTCGAATTTTAGAACTGAGATTTAATGAAAGAAAGAAATTAAGAACTTTGGGCGAAACCCTCGTTCTCGGTCAAGGGGACGGAGGACCTGTTCTTCTGCGCACACAGAAGACTTCAAAATGAAGTCTATCCTCTTTATAATATTGAAATTTTCACTTAATCTCCTTCAAGTTTAACTATTAACACATAAACCCTTTAACTATTAATTTTAACCAATTGGCCTCTAAAGTTTCAACTTTACAAATGACCTCCTTATCATTATTTTTATATGTTAATTAAATTCCAATAAATATTAAATAGCCTAATTAACTCTTGTTAGTTTTGAAATAGTCATTAACTAACTGAAATTAGCTTATTAACATACTTTAATGTGTCAAATAAGTCGCTAAAATGTTAAAACTACCACATAATAAATCATATAAATAATGCAATGCATGAAATTTATATGCAATTGGGACGGGCGTCACACCTACATTTAGAAACCTCGATATCTCCGATCAAGAAAACAAACGACTTGTCGTCATTGAAGATAATGACATTTTTCGAAAAACCCAAAAAGTAGGCTTGTACTGGACTTAACCGATGATGGGTGAACAAAATCCCTCTATGAATCTCCCATCTCTTTCCGATTTTTGAAGCTGACTGAAGATTTTTTTTGCTTTTATCTTCACTTGGTGGTGGATAGAGGGTAGATTCAGATCTAGCAAAACTTTAAGAAACAGGGTTGTCAAACTTGGCCGGATTGTGGCCGGGAAAAGAGAGTCAGAGAAATGGGGGAAGATAGTTGGTTGAGGGTGGCCGGTGGGTGAGAGAGGTGTTAATTTGTAAAATAATATGAATCCGTCTTTTTCGCCACATCGCGGCTTTTGGGAAGGTTCTGGGCAGGGAGGGATTCGAACCCTGACAAAACCCCTCGATGGCTTCTTCGTATTGTGGTCCTTTGAAAATCAGTTTATGCTTCCTTTTACTTTTAAATTTTATATTTATAACCTTTATAGTTATTATAGTTATGTAATTTTAATTTGCAATGATTTTCCTATTTTGCCTTTTAAAATTAGGTCACATGTACTTCACATGCCCACTTAACTAGGAAAAATGAATGTCGTTAGTCACAGGTACTTTGGATACAACAAAAAATTAATACAAGTACCTTCGATGCAAAAAGAATGACTTTAGGTATTAAATCCACAAAACCCTAATAGTTTGGGTACTTTTTTTGCGATTTTTCCTAAAAAAAAAAATCAATGTTAAAAACATACGAAACTGAATGCCTCTCTATCAACTAAATGCCTCTCTGTCTTCTGCTCTCTTGAGCTCTCTTCTCCCTTCTTCGGCCAATTCTTTCTGAATCAAGCTAGTAGTCAAATATAAGAGGCGACTTAGTATCACTCCCTCCGTCCCGACACAAGTAACACCAACTTTGGGGACACGGAGATTAAGAAAAAGTAGTATATGTGTAGTAGAAAATGAAAGAAAGAATGAGTGGGGTAAATAATAGTGTTGGTTGAATAAAATGAATGGTAGAAAATGAAGAGAGAGAATGAGTGGGGTTAAATGGTGGGGTAGGTTGAATATAAATATATTAAAATATTTTCATTTTCGGCAGTGTCACATGTGCTGGGACGAACCAGAAAGGAAATATGTGTCACTTGTGCTGAGACAGAGGGAGTATATTTCAACAAACAAGAGCATGTCCAAAAATAAGAGTTCAACCTAAAAACTCTACTGCGTGAAAGCCTTTAACACACACTCAGATATAATTGAACCAAGAGACTTTCTAATTTCATTACATTGCATCAAATGAACTTTGTCGATTTAGACACGGTCAAATCAAAAAATTCACTTATCACAACAACTTACATTTATACCCTTTATAATACTAAATATCAATTTAGACATGGTCAGATCATAACTTTTAACTTTATTTATACCCTTTATAATGGTAAATATCAAAATATCGATGGAGACATGATCAGATCAGATTTTTACTTCTCACTATCATGCCGAATCAATATTGAGAATGACCGAACTAAAAAGAGAGATTTCAAGTGCAAATGTAGTTTCCGTATGCAACTAGCTTTCATTAATTCAAAATGCAAAAACTGTCCACCTCCATTACTCCTAAATGCATACTACAAAGACCTAGTAACTACCCACTAACATGAAGGAAATAAAAAAACCAGAAAATCCAAAATAAAATTCAAAAAACAGTAAAATAACGTTTTCACCCCTCAAACAATCGGAATAGCTAAAATCACGTTTAATTATCGCAAAGTGATGACTTGATATCTAGACCTCGTTTCACATGATGTGACCAAATTTCGTAGCATTCCAAAACTTGTGACTTCCGGAATCAAATTACCACCTGCTCATCATCTTTACCTGCATCACACTACTACTTTTATTTTGCATCACTTTACTTTTATTTATACCATTTATAATACTCCCTCCATCCCATTTATATTATCCATATTTGAATTTTGTAAGTAAACTTTAAATAAACATTAAAGTTAATCTAATCATCATACTAAAAAAAGTGTTAATAATAAATAATTAAATAATTTATCAATTAATTTTTTTAAAATTTCACTAAAATTGTTAGATTGACATTAATATTTAATCAAAATTCAATTTTGTTGACCCAAAAATTCAAACGTGGACAATATAAATAGGAGTGAAAGAGAAGTAAATATCAAAATAATTGTCCAACATTTCAAAATGTACTTCTTCATCAAAAACAAATTTGAACTTTTTGAACATTCAATTTGAGAAGATAAAGAGTATATATTCCCTAAATAAATGTCCAAAACATGTTTTTTTTCGTAAACCTTTTATCCCTAAAATGTTTTTTCACCTTTCGTTTTTTTCACTAATTACTTTATCTTGCAAAATCTAGTGTTTAAAAATAGACAACAAAAATATTTATGCATATTGCCATTTAATTATCTAAAAACAGATCATTTTCAAAAAACCTCCGAATGCAATTTGAACATTATATCAGTGCATCGCACTGGAGTAACACTAATATTCCTAATTATATTTAAGCACAAATGGAGTAATTTTTTTCTCCAACAGTAGTCCTACTAAGGGTTCAACAAGAACTTATACAATGAACCTCTAGACCTACAAACGGCAGAAACAGCAACCAAACAAATGTTAGCTGCGAATAGAGTATGGCCAAACATGAAAGTTGCGTTTATTAGCATTAAACACTTTATATAGTTAATACTATGTAAGGTAATTTAGAGGTATGATGCATGATTTAAATCATTCACTCAACATGAATATGTCCAACATCCTCTTAATGATCGATAATTAAAAATCTTTGCTTAACGATTAAGAGTCTCACTCAACATCTAACACTCAATGTAATCAAATGCAACCTATCTCCAAATTACGTACCCTACAATTGTAAGCACGTGTTTGATGCTTCCAAACGCAACCGAAGTCTTTTGTGAGTCAATAGTTCAATGTCCAAAAAGACCTGGCATTCTAGAATTTGAAAACCTTCAAAATAAATAATCATAATCAAAGTACTAGAGAAGAAAGATTTCAACAGGAAACTACATCAGATCATAGCAAGAAAACATGTAAAGAACCAAGTCAAAAATGGAACAAAATGGAGATAAAGAAAATGACAGCACAGAAGAAAATTAAATTTATCCACAAGGCTTTGAAGGAAACTATGGGGGAAACTAGGTTCTCCCAAAATTATCAAAAATCCTGTTTTTCAAATTATTCCTTAACATTCGGCAAATGCTTGCAAGTAGAAAAAAAGTAAACTTTCTATAAGTGAAGAGGAAACTAGTTTCACCCAAAACCTACTCAAATTTATCCATAAAACATTCAAGTAAAATATAAGCTGCCGAAACCTCCTAATATGAAACTTCCCAATATATAACTCAATTACGGATCCTGATGCCAGCACAATAATATACTCTCATCCCCCGAGCAGCCCTTCATGACTGAAGCTCCACAAAGTTCATTGTTGCTCGTGTACATGCAAGATAAATTCACCCCCCCCCCCCCTAGCTTAACACTCGAAGAAAAGGAAGCATGTTAATGAAGTGTATAAAAAAAGATAAGTCACGTTCTCTTAGACAACCTAGATAGTCCCAAGCGTTTAAAGAGGGGTATGGCGTAAGCCTAGACACTCACCCACGAAACACCACTGTACAAGCTAGTAGATTGTAACTAGAATGAAATACAAATACTCCAAGGTGGATGAGAGGTTTCAAGGGAATACGTAACTTGACCTCATGAAATTTGATTTTGACAGGTCATGGTATTTCAGAAGATGAAAAAGTCATTGCTGTGGACCTGTGGTAACCTAGGTGCGAGTACGAGAAAGAAGGATTTATCTCGGAAACTAATAAGAACGAAGGAAAACCAGAACAAGCCTTCAACGATCACTTGTTAGTTAGTGACAACAAGTTGTCTGATACAGTCTCACACGTGAGACGGGTGAGACGAGTCTATGAGAGAGTAAATAGTTCGCCCCTTATGGACGAGGCGGGGCAAACCCATTTGCTCTCTCATCGAGGGGCAAACCCATTTGCTCTCTCGTCCAGTTCCTTCTCACATGTTAGACCGTCTCACACGAAACTTCCTCCTTATTAATATTCCTATTCCTCCTTGTTAATATTCCCAGTCCATTAGTCAAATGACAACATTCAAGCAAATGGCAACCCATATTCCAATAACTAAAGAAATAAGTACAGTTTTAAGGGAATTGAATTAATGGATAAAATTGATTTAATTATCCACAAAAATGTAAAGTTATTTATAGATAGTATTATTGATATGTGTCAATAACAATATTTAGATTTTCATTAGTACAATTAAGTCAATCTAAAATTATTGGTCAAAGATCCTTCGTAATAACAGCGGAAAAAGTAAGATGATCGGCTTTCTCCGACAAGTGACCATAGAGAGATAAGCAAGACGGAGGGGAGCGTAACATCATCATCATTTAACTAATGTCAAAGGTTTCAAGCACATCCAGAAACCTACTTAACCCATCATAACTTCTACCTACATTTCCACGAGGAACATGTAAAGAGAGACTCAGTAAAGGAGAGCAAGAGCCTCATTTCAACACATGAGGAATAAGCATCAAGATCACAGCAAAATAGCATCAAGACCATGGAAAAGTTATAGACATGTGACGGTATATAATTGCTTGTTACCAACAACAGACTCCATGAAAGCTTGACAATTCTATAATTCTATAACCGAGATATACTCCATCCGTCTCAAAATGATCTTGACCCAAAATGATCTTGACATTCGACTATTCAAACTTTTTATAAATATGAACACTCGCTTCATTCGCCATGTTGTGTGAATAAATTATAGAAATGAGAAAAACTTTTTGAAACAATGGAAATGGCAAATGAGAAAATCATTTCGGAACAGAGTGAGTATAAAAGATCCAATTGGTTTTGCTTTGTAATCATATAGAAGCATACGCCATCTAGCATACATGGGACAACCACAATAACATCGTCAACCAAACTTTCCATTAACAATCTGCTCCTAAGAATTCGAAGCAATATATATACTCTGCCACTCGGTGAACATAAATAAAAAGGTAATGAAAAGGCAAAAAGACATACCACATCGACATGAAAAGAGAACACTCTTCCACTTTAGGCCACAACTTATAAGTCAGAAAATGAACTTAGCAAATTTGGTAGCTCAAAATACTACAAGAAAACCACTCGGGTGAAAATAACAATAGAGTCCTACTAAGAATACCTAATCAAAACCGAGGCAAGCCCAAACGCAAATATAATGACAAGTATCCCATTTTAAACATACAACAACACACTATTTGCTACCTACACAGCTAATATCACAGATCAAAGAACCAAAAAAGGAAAAAACAAGGAAAGCAGTCTTTCTGCTTACTAGCAAACAGGAAATCATATGATGGATTACCGTTTACAATTGCTTAGCCAATTCCAAATCTATAAACAGCAAACTGTAACCATATTGTATTTCTTTTCTTAGCCAATTCATAGATCATATCACAGTCCTTATCTTCTATTGAGCCTCGTTAGTTACCACTTCTTCTCCCACATTTTCAATTAGAACCCACAAAATTAACCCCGTGTCCCAGTGCAATGGCTTCGTACAAATAGTCAGAAAATGAAAATCTTACATTTACTTGTAGTCTATAACCACTGTTTTGGGAAAATTCGTGGTTATAGCTTCGTTGAGTAATTGTGATGGGTGAAGAAAACTAACGACGGAAATAGAATAAAGAAACATTTTTGCTAACGTGGAGACCCCCAAACATGGATAACCGCGGGTACACTTTCCCTAAAATGATTAATTATGTCTCCTAATACGAAATTGAAGCAAGGAATTTGGGATGGGAACACGTGACCTACCTCACAACATTCACTCCTATTTACAGGTGCCAAGGAAATACTAGATAACCATCCCATTTAATAAAGGACTTATCCATCTCATGAATAAAGTCTAACCACTCATGCACTTGGAAGTCTATTCATTCATTGATGAACTTCCAAGTTCACTTTTCCCATAAGGAAACCAAGAGAGTCACTTTTTTGACTTCCATTATTCTGGTCAAAGTAACTTGGTAATTCCAATTGACACCTCAACACAATGAATGATAACCAGCCTCTTTCCATATATTTGTACGTAAAACTGTGAATGTACTCTAAACTCTAAGTTATGCACTTGCATTAATTCGTTTAAAGGTAAAAGCCCTAAAGAAATTGTCAAACCACATCGTCGTCTCTGAGACACAAAAGACACTTGCATTTACTCAGACTAAGGTTGAGTTTTGATGCTTGAGAGGTAGGATACATAATTTAATTTTTTTTTTCATTCAACATGAATACGTCCAACATCATCTTAATGATTGAGAATCAAAATCCTTACTTAATGAATAAGAGCATCATTCAACATTGAACATCTAGCGCCCCGATGTGATCAAGTGCATTCTACCACCAAATTACCCTATATTATATTACTCCCTCCGTCTCAAAATAGATGTCGTTTTGGGAGTTTAAATTTTTTTCTCAAAATACTTGTCGTTTCACTATTTTCAAAGTTTTTTTTATTGCTCTATACCAATTATACCCTCAATAATGATAGTGCACTCTCTTACCTAACCATTTAATTGCCTATGTAGTTGAATTACTTTAGAGGTTATTTGGGACTTTTTCACATGCATTAATGGCATTTCTTAATACGTGTGAACCACTCCAAAACGACATCTGTTTTAAGCATAGGGACATCAATGCTTAATGGCAACCTAAATCCACTAACCAAAACAAGATAATGCCTTAAATGCAAAATGATTATTAATAAACAGGTTACTTTATTTCGTGCAACATGTCAAATCTCCTACTGGGTGGATATTATAATGGTGCAATGCCCATATATACTGGGTTCGAATTCGAAGTGAAAGCAGAGATCAATTATAAGCCAAAAATTACCAATTATATTAGCAAAGGCTACAGATTAAGAACATTGATTTCGCAGGTGTAAATCCAAATATTCTTTAGACTGCATCATCCCTAAAATCCAAATTGAAATCAGAAACCCAAAATTCAAAAATCAAAACAAAGTAGTAGTACCCAATAATCACTGGCTCTTCATCTTCTCAACCCGGCATTCATCTGCTCAACACGAACAATCAAATGTGTAACCGAATAAAGCAGCCAATAAAACATCAACGCAGCAGCAATCAGCAGGGCATTCCTCTGGCTTTTGATAATCGATTTCTGATGCCGGAGGTGGTCGGTCTGCGTACACGACTCCGGCGTTTCACAGCTCGGGCGAGTCTCATGCTTCCAGTAAATATCCATGAGTAAGAACAGACAGAAGGGGACGACGGTGAGGAACGGCTTGAGGAGGTTGCGGGTGACGGAGATTAGACCTTTCCGGAGAGGGCCGAGGCCGGGGACGGTGAGGAGGAGGACCATTATGGCCTCTGCGGCGGCGGCGTAGCCGAGGACAACCCATTCTAACGCCATTGATGGTGGTTTTGGTTGTGAATTCGGAGTTTGGATCTGGTGGGTTGGGGATTGCGGAGGAGTATTTGAGGTGGGTTGTTTGCCCGAGGAGGACAGGTGGCGCGTTTTCTGTAGTGTGAATGCAAAGGCCATTGTACACGTTGAGATACAGGTGGCGGCTTTTGAGGGAAGGAAGGAGAACTCCCTCCATCCCAGTTTAACATAGTATTCTTTAATTCGACTATTCACGCTTATTAAAAAATTAAAGTAAAAACAAAAGAAATGAGTCAATTAAAAGTAGAGAGTGAAAGATATAAATGTCCAAAAATACTATTCATAAAGTAAGTGGGTGAGAGTAAGTTAGATAAGTAATGATTTTTTTGTAATTAAATAAACTTTTTGAGGGCAAGATTCTCTAAATCACTATTAATTCTTTTCCATTTATGGAATAAAGCAACTAAGAACTTTAAACTGGGACAAACCTAAATGGAAGGTAAGAACCTTAAACTGGGACGGAGGGAGTATTAATGGATGAGTTGAAAAAAATAAGGATTACAGTACATAATAATTTTAATTTGGTTCCTTAACTTGGCAGTTTTTATTAGTTTGGTCCTTCATGAATAAATTTTATTAGTTTGGTCCCTTATGATGGATTTTTTTGACAGTTTTCCCATTCTTTCTGTGAGATTTTTCAAAATGTCGAATATACCCCTAAAACTAATGATAGTTTGGTCTCTAAACTTGGCGGTTATATTATTTTGGTCCTCCATGATGAATTTATATATTCCCTCCGTCTCATTTGAAGCTTCACCATCTAGGTGATGGCACACAAATTAAGAAAAGTGATGAGCGTAAGAAGGGTTGTGAGAGGAAAGAAGTTAGTGGTCAGTGGTTATGACAAGTGGGGTCTACAATTTAAATATGTGAGAGAAAAGTTAGTGGGTATGACAAGTAGGCCCCACAATTTAAGTACGTGAGAGGAAGAAATGAGTGAGTATGACAAGTAGGGCCTACATTTTTTACCATTTTAGGAAATGATGAAGTTTTTAACGGGACACCCATTTGGGTAAAAGGTGAAGCTTCAAATGGGACGGAGGGAGTATTAGTTTGCCTCTTTTATTATTTTTACTAATTTTATACTATTAAATTATATTTAAAAATAATTTATAATGCGCTAAAAATAATTAATTAATTTCAAAAGAGTCTCAAATATTTTTCTCCTCTATTTTTTTTTTGAGTTATTCAACCTTAAAATTAACTATTTGATGAGTTTGTATGTTGATAAAGTTTAAATGATCATTTTTGAAAAATGTAATAATATACCTTTAAAAATATAGTGAGAGAAATAAAACATTTAGTAAAAAATAATTCTTTTAATAAATTCAACAATTTCATTCAAACGATTCACATTCAAACCATTTTTTTTAATAATTTGGATTTCAAAAAGGAAATTCATTATTAAATAAATAAGAGAAAAGAGGGATTTTTTTTCGGTATCCAAATCAAATGAAACTTACATCTATTTATATAAAAAAAAAATTAATTTACTATAAAATAATTGAGCTCAAATAATTGGGATGAGAAATAAAATCAGAAATATTAAGAACCAATCCTTGCATGCCAAGTGTCTCAAAGCCGGGCCCATTCTCTTGGATTCAACATGTTGATTTTATTCAATACACCCCACTTTTCAACACCCCTATTAAACACCATGCATCAATTAAACACCCTTCAACATGTTGAAATTGCTTTTCAACAACCTCACTAAACACCATTGTAGATGGTCTTACTCACTTCTTCTTCTTCGTTGTTTTTCTTGTTTCAATCTCCAACAATATAATTGATTTGTAATTATAATTATAAAACTAGTTAACTGCATGTCGATACTTGACACGATATTATAATCAATTGATTTTGACAAAAAAAATATTATTAAAATTCATTAAAAAATATCATTAAATTTGAATATGAAAATCTATTTCAAAATAATTGGGAATTGTCATAAATATATAAATATGCTCGCTTACTTAAAGGGCCACATTCACAAATTCCATCATAGTATGTAAATTTTCACCGACTATATCGTTAAATTATTTCATGTTCCTTTATATACATTTGACATGGACTTATTAGACAATAACATGTAGATTCCACAACATAAATACACATTGGTGCGCTGTGTAAATGGTATTTGACTATTCTATTATAGATATACAAATTCAGTCATACAGTGAAATGTCGCCCTTTTTTAAGGATTTTTGAAGAGAGCGTGTTGGCGGTGGTGGTTGTGTAGAGAGAGACGTGATAAATGTTTAGGGTTTTTATGCTTTTTATGTTAGATGTTATATTTTTTATTCCGTCTGTTCTAAAATAAATATTGCCTTTTCTTTTGGGTGGTGAGAGGTAGGGATGGCAAAATTCTCAAGCCCCTCTCACAAGTGTGATCTGAGAATACTATCACAAGTGTCTTAACAACTTGCACGACAACTGTCCACGGACAGAATATCAGAAAAATGTAAAAACACAGCGGATTAAATAAAACGAAGTTTTAAACACTCCAGCAAGACTTTGCTTGCTGGAAAACTTTCATTAATAAAAACTTGCAGAATACAAGTTATAGAAAACGATTACAATGAAAGAAATAAAAATTATAAAAAGACAAAATGTGTTCTAGACTCCTAGAACAAACCAAGCACAAAATAACCTTGAAGAACTAAAAGGATCAAATCACAAAAGCTTCAAGGCCAAAGATGATCAGCAATATAATGTTCTTAATACAAGAACTTATTGCAAAGAACCTTGAAGGATTTTGGATTTTGATCAAGAATGACTTCAAGAACAAGAAGGACTCTAAGAGAGAATATGATGAATTCTTTTGATCTCTCAAATGGGTGGAGATTCTGTGACATAGAATGGCTGGCTCCATCTTCTTTTATAGCCTCTCCATCCAAGAGCCCTACAAGAATAAAAGATACACTTTGATATGGAAATGTTAGTAAAAGATAAATACCAAACATAATAATCCTAAAATAAACCTACTTAAGATAAATACAAATAACCTAAAATATATACAAGCTAAATAAGGATAATATACAAAAATCAAAAAGAGATTATTATAAATATCTAAATTATAACTAATCTAATATAATAAAATATAAAACCATAATTACAAAAATCAAAAGATATTAAGAGTTTATTCATACTCTTTCAATCTCCCCCTATTTTTGTGGTTATGGTTCTAATCTGCAAAAGCAATGTTAACACAAGAAACTCAAACCTCAATCTTCACCCATTGAACTCCAACTCTTCTTCATTCATGACATTAGGAACTCGAGCTTGCTCCCCCTTAAATGGTTATGACAATCTCTCCCCATGCATTAGAAACTTCCCCTAAATGGACTATATCTCTCTTGATGATCATCTTCTTCATCTCCATTGATGATCATCTCCTCCATTGATTGACTATCTCCCTATTCTCCCCCTTTTCTTTAGATATTTCAAAACAAATTGTGCGCACATTTTGAAAATATCTTAAGAAACCCCTTTGTGAATTACATGATCAGAGCTGCAGCTTCAGAGGATCAGAGGCAGAGGAAAAGTGGAAGAAAAACAATACTTACAGATTTTTTTGGAGAAAAGAAAACAACTGCACAGTTGTGCAACCAGATGAGTGCAGAGATGTGCACACAACTTCCAAAACATCAGCAAAGATAACTGTCAGAAATGACATTCTCACAAAAAAAAAATGAAATTTCCAGAGAGAGATATCATTATTGCAGATTATTATTGTAGAGAACTTCACATGGTCCAGGGAACAAGAACAAACATGATGTCCAAACCATTTGGAGGATCAAATTGGCCAAAGAACATGAAGTCAAAAACAAAAAAATTATCTGGATTTTGTGACCCATTGCAGTACCATAGAAGATCATATCCACATGAACCCCCAAAGATAGTTCCGAATTCCTTTGCACATAAACCTAGGCAAACACTCATTTAAACATATTATTAAACAAGAAATGATTAGCCGACAATTTGATGAAAATAATAATCAACAAAATGAAATTTTCACGAGGCCAAAAAAACAACAACCTAATTTTGAGTTCTGCCTAACAAGCACACATAGTGGAGATTGGTCTCAATTTGGTATGATATGGTATGGTCAACATATCCAATGACCCTGTTTTAACACACATGAATTCAATGAGATGTTCTTCAATCATGTAGCCTATAGAACACTTCTTTTTGAGGCATTGAATCAGTTACGGAGATGAGCTCTTCACTCTCACAATACAGTGTCACCATACTTTTCTCCTCAAGTGATATATTTTTGTATACAACATCAGTAAATTGCCTAAATGAGTAGTAACTTCAATGACAGGAGGCATCTTGTTTTCCCCGCAACTTTAGATTAAGTGCTCACTCCATGATAAACAACACGAAGGAATTAACAAGATAATTTTTATTATCAGATTAAGAAGGATCTCACATTCAAGGGACAAACACAGAGTCACGGGAATAAGTCAAACAAGTGATCACAAGAGATAATCGTGCAAAGCATGAATGGAGATTTTATTTATTTCTTTTTTTTTTTGTTGGGTTTTCTGTAATATACAATTATTTAGAGATGCAGACAGTTGTCCGCACACTTGTGCGATCAACTGAACTCACACATACCAAGAGAAAAGCATCTCTCGAAAAACAAAGGCCTTATGAAAATATCATTTAGTCGTTTATTATTCTCTACCAAATTGACGACTAAAGATTTTTTGTTCAACAGTATCTCTAACACAGTGAAGCCTAAAATCAAGATGCTTAGGGTAGAACATTGAACGGGGCCTTTAAGAATCTCTATGGTACCCTTAGCATCACAAAAGAAAGACGAGATTTTTTCTTTGATTCCACGGTCTTTGATCAATTTATTCATCCAAAGGAGTTTAGTGCACCTACTACCAACTGCTACACATTGTGCTTCAGTAGCTGATAGCGAAACAAAAGTTTGTTCCCAAGAACCCAACTGATTTACAAAACAAATAACATTGGTCCTTTTTGGAACAATAATCAACTCTCCCTCAAATGACATAAAAAATGCCTCTAAATTAGATTCTTCATTGGCAACAGAATAACATGAACTTACCTGACGGTCCACCGAGTTCATGTTCATCAAACTTGCAAGGTCACGGTGATTGACCTTCTTTTCTCTTGTTTTTTCTTTTCATCCACTCCCCCAATGACCTGGGAAGTAGGATGGTTATCGTGTAGTATGGAAAGATTATCTTCAAACATGCTCACACCAGCTCCTTCATTCAGGTCAAACCCTTCTTTGGTTTCAGAATCTGAACTTGATTCTGCCACTATCTGACCACTTGTGCTGTCAGTTGTCTGCTCAGCTGGTGTATCATGTGTCTGCACAAGTGCTGGTTCTACAGATTCCTTTGAATTCTTTGGTTCAGATTCATCACTAACCAGATCATGTCCTCCTGTACAACCTGTAACACAATTCTCCGTAGATTTGACAATAAGATCAGGAGCATTATCAAAAATCAGTTTAAATATTTTCAACCAACTTGTAACAATGATCATAGGATCTTACTCCTTTTAAAACACATCTGTTTGAAATCATCAAAGACCTCACACATCTTCTTATCAAACTTGACATGTAGATCATCATCACACAATTGGCTAATGCTAATCAAATTAGTCTTTAACCCATCAACATGCAACACATTATTCAACCTAGGTAGACCTATTACATTCAGCGTACCTTTGCCCATTATCTTACCTTGGGCACCTCCTCCAAAGTTTACCTTATCACCTTTGCATGGTTCATAATCAATGAGGTATTAAAGGGATCCACACATGTGCCGTGAGCACCCACTGTCGAAATACCAAGATCCCTCGAAACTGCCTTTTGAGGAGGTAAATACCACTTGACACTAAATGTCCTTTTCCTTACCCAAGTAGTTTTTGTAGCATACGTCTGTTGTCTGTTCAGTTGAGTTGCAGGTTGAGTACTCAACTGTCTGCTCAAGTGGCCATCAGTCTTCAAAAGTTCAAGTTCCTGTTTCAACTTATAACAAAATGGTCGAATGTGACCAGGAACAAAACAATGATGACAAACATATCTCCTCTTCATATGTTTTCTGGATTTAACATGATATTTATGTTCAAATTTAGAAGGACATTCCCCCTCTTTGACAAAAACAGGACCTCCATAGCCAACTCTTGGTTTTCCCTCATTACCTATCTCTAAAAATTCTCCTAACTTAGCTTTTCCATTGTTAAGTTTAGGTGGAGTTTCAGTTTCTTTCTTAAGACAAGTTTTAAACTTCTCACACTCAATATCTTTCGTAGTGAGTAAACCTTCTAACCTGGCTATGGAGTTCTTTTGAGAGTCACTTTCCTTAGATAACCGCTCATTCTCAGCTTTCAGATTCATATTATCAAATGATAGTTTTTCAAACTTAGTTGTATCACACCACTCAAAAGTAAGACCTTCAAAGCCAATTCCAGAATTTTCTTTATTACCATGACTCAAAATTTCTTCTAACTTGTTTTAGAATCACTCTCTTTGGACAATCTCTCAACCTCTGATTTTAAACTCACATTTTCAGCAGTAACTTTATTATTTACCTGTTTGAACACTTGAACTTTTTCAATCTGTTTGGTCCACTCAGCATACAGATCAACGTAGGTATTGTGCAACTCCTCATAAGTTGCACTATCCTCATCCTCCTCCTCAATAACAACTTCAGACTTGCCTGCAATTGTAGAGTTTAAGCAAGTATACATATCAGCACCAGTTGAGTTTCCAGTTGTGCATGCACATCTTCACTGTCAGATTCACTATCAGAAAGTGAAAACTGTGATGAACATAAAAATGACAAATTTTCTGTCTGATCGTCATCATTAGAGTCACTTAGAGTAGCAGAAAAACCCATCCCTCTATTTTTTAGTGTGTTTGCACACTCATTTGTATAGTCCCCAAATCCTTGACACGCCCTACACTGAATTGATTCAGTCGGCGTTTTGCTTTCAGAAAAAAGATTTTTCATATTTATCTTCCTATTAAATGATTCAATCTTAGGGGAAGGAGCAAGACTCTTATTGGGAAACTTTATGT
>JAOWBW010002673.1:0-60845 GCA_026119855.1 Campanula takesimana | reverse complement strand
TGGAAGAGATCTGAGGGATCAAATAAACTGTAGGAGGAGAGGAGGAGGCAGAATCTCCAGATGTGAGATTTCTAGGATAAAGGCGGCGATGGCAAAATCAAGATCAAGTCCCGCCCAGAGAGGATCCACCTCGTCATACTCCTCCGAGACGGCCTCGTGATAATCCAGACACAAGTCGTGTTGTTGGAAGGGGCCGAGACAGAGAAAGAGACAGGCCGAGAAGCTCCCATCGCAGCTCAGGGTTTAGTGAGCAGATCATATTGGATTTGCAGGAGAGGATGGACAATATAGAGATGAACCAGAGCAAAGGAAGCAAAAACCAACTACGAAGCAATGTGTTCGTTTGCTCAGTGGATAAAGGATTCTCCACCAATCCCATTGAAGCTTCCCCACCTGGACAAGTATTCCGGTAGTTCAGATGCATGGACCACCTCCAGTCTTTCGAAGGAATGATGGCCTTGGTTCCAACAAAGACGACGTACTTTACAAGGCCTTTTCTAGTACGTTAGTTGGAGCAGCCAGGTCTTGGTTTATGGACTTAGAGAAAAGAAGCATCAACTCCTTTTCCAAATTGAAGTCAAGTTTTCTAGAGTATTTTGCCACTGCCGGGGCTAGAAAGAAAAGATTGTCGGATCTGGCAAACATAGTTCAGGGAAAGAACGAGTCGACTATGAACTTTTACAATAGGTTCAGAGACTGGCTGACTCAATAGAAGAGAGACTTACTGACAGGGAAATCATAATGTGCTTCTATAATGGGAAGAGATCAGACGAGCTCACCTATGAATTATCGGTAAGAGAACCTCGTACGAAGTCTGAGCTATACCAGATGGCCTACGCGACAGCCACTGCTGAGGAAAAAAAGAAACTGATGTCCGGATACAGAGATCGAGACCGAGAAGGGGAACGTAGGCCACTCACTCCTAACTCGGCCCAGGGAACCAGTGGAAGTGAAAACCGAGGGAAGAACCGAACGAGACCGACTGAGGTCTTCACACCCCTTACCAAACCGATTTCCGAGATCATGAACCTGGTGAATCTCCCAAATCCAAAACCCCTTAAAGATAACCCGAAGTTCCCACGAGACACCAGTAAGTACTGTGCCTACCACCGAGATAACGGGCACGAGACGGATAACTGCTTTGCCTTAAAGAAAATACTACAGAGGGGGCCGATCAGGGGAAATTAAATGAGTACTTAGCAAAGAAAGACAACAAACGTCTGAGAGAGGATGAGAAAACGGATGACCGCGAAGACAGGCCACCTCGGGCAAAACTGATTGGTGTAATTAGGGAGGAAATCCCTTCCAACACCAAGTTAAAAAGAGCAGATCTATAAGCTAAGCAAGGTTACCATATCCTCCATTGGATTCACAAAGGGAGGAGGTGATTAGTTTCTCCCCTAACGAGCTGGCCGGAAACAGGGCCATGAGAGAACAGTCGTTGGTAATCACAGGCCGAATCGACAACTGCGAGTCGGAAAGGCTCTTAATAGATTTTGGGGCCGCTAAAGACGTGCTCTATTACAGAACCTTCAAAGAGATGAGAGTTGCCAGACACCATGCTCACCCCTTACAACGGGAGACTAGAGGGATTTACAAATCTCAAAGCCGAGGCTAAGGGAACCGTGGACTTGATACTAGAAGTCGGTGAGTACCTCTACAAAACATCAGCCACAATCACCTTCATCGTCATGGACTTGGAAAGTGACTACCACTCCATCCTCGGCTCTCCTAGTCAGGGAAAACTGGGAATGGTTGCCTCCTTCCCTCACCAAAGGGTGAAATTCCCAACCCCATAAGGCGTAGGCTGCGTCCTCGGCAACCCCAAACACTTCTTAGAGCACGTGATGAGGTCAAGAAAGGTAAAATCCAAGATGGAAATTGACACTCCAGAAAGAAATATCACTATATCGAAGTCGACCACGGTCACTTCATCAGCCCCTAACATCGGTGTGATAACGGTAGACATACCTGAGGAATGGGTCGTACTGGATGCTGAAAACACCATGACAGAGACCGAGGTGACATATGGTATGGAAGGATTCGGTTGTATCTCCATGAACGCAGCTTCGAACGAGCTGAGTGGCTCTGACCTCACCCTCGTCCCAAGCTCGGGGGCCACAATACCCGCCCACATGGACGCCGAGATTGACAGACTCCTAGATATGGAGAATTTGAGCCTGGAAGGCAAAGGCAAGGAAAAAGTAAAGAAAATCATTGTGGAAACCTTGGAGTTCAGGGACGGTCCCGAGCTAAGACCAGTCGATCAGTTGGATGAGGTCGTCATCAACCCCGACTACCCAGAACAGAATGTACGAATTGGAAAACAACTCCCCCCGAAAGAAAGAGCAGAAATCGCCAACCTGCTCAAAAACAACCTAGACGTGTTTGCTTGGAAAGTTGAAGACATGGTGGGAGTTAAAGAAGCATTGCTCTCCACAAACTAGAAAGTGGACAGTTTTTTCAAACCCGTCAAGTAAGGGCGAAGGGTCTTTTCTGTAGAAAAAGAACAGGCAATACAGACCGAGATGGATAATTGATGAAGGCCGGGATCATCCGAGAAGCGACATACCCCGAGTGGCTGGCTAATGTCGTAATGGTAAAAAAAACAAACGGCAAGTGGAGAATGTGTGTTGATTTCACAGATCTTAACAAAGCATGCCCCAAGGATAGCTACCCTCTACCCATAATAGACAAGTTGGTCGACTCCATAGCTGGACACCAAACCTTGAGCTTCCTAGACGCTTATTCTGGTTATCACCAGGTCAAAATGGCCGAGGATGATATCGAAAAAGACCGCCTTCCAAGCAGCAGGAGGGATCTACTGTTATGTGATGATGCCTTTTGGCCTCAAGAATGCCGGCGCAACTTATCAGAGGATGGTGAACAAGGTGTTCAAATCCCAGATTGGCCGAAATATGGAAGCCTATATTGACGACATGGTAATAAAAACCAAGTCAGGAAGCCACGTCCCGGACCTGGCAGAGACTATAAGAAATCTGAAAGAGAACGACATGAAACTCAACCCGAGTAAATATGTTTTCGGGGTCACGGCAGGTAAGTTCCTCGGTTTCATGGTTTCCCAGCGAGGCATCGAGGCAAATCCGGAGAAGATACAGGCTTTGATCGACATGAAAGAGCCGACGTGTGTAAAAGAGGTTCAAAGGTTGAATGGCAGGGTGGCCGCCCTGGGAAGATTTATCGCCAAGTCGACAGAAAAGTCGTTGCCTTTCTTCAAAGCCTTGAAAGGAACAAAGGACTTCGAGTGGACCACAGAATGCTCAGCGTCATTCCAGCAAATAAAAGAATACTTGGGTTCACCCCCATTGCTCAGCAGTCCGATTATGGGAAAAACACTCTCCGTATTCCTTGCAGCAACGGACAGAGCCGTGGCGGCCGTGTTAGTACGAGAAGATAATGGAATTCAGAAGCCGGTGTACTATGTAAGTAAAGCATTGTCAGATACCGAGAGCAGATAATATAATGCCGAGAAGATAGCATATGCCTTAGTCATTGCTGCCCGAAAACTACGTGCATACTTCTCCGCTCATCCCATCACGGTTTATACCGACACGCCACTCAGAAAGATCCTCCACAAGATGGACAACTCGGGCATATTGCTGAACTGGTCCATTGAGTTAACAGAATTCGACATCACTTACAAGCCGAGGAAGACATTGATGGCGCAGCCCTTGGCTGATTTCCTAGTTGAGACCGCGTTCTCCAGGGAACGTACACCGACCATAAGGAAAAGGAAGTTTCCCATGGACAGAGAGCCTTAGATGAATTGCCTGAAGACTGTTGGATCCTGTACACAGATGGATCAACAACAAAAGGAAGAAGTGGAGCCGGTGTATATTTAACGAGTCCAGGCGGCGAACATGTGGCCCGTGACTTCTTCAGATTTAAATTCCCAGCTTCAAACAACCAGGCGGAATACGAAGCCTTGATATTAGGAATAGAAAGGGCTAAGTTCTTTGGTGCGAATAAACTGGTGGCCTACAGTGACTCCCAACTGGTGGTAAACCAAGTGAAGGGCGAGTACAACACTGAGAACCACATGCTAACTAAGTATAGGGACCTCGTCATGAATCTCACTAAGAATTTGGAGTTCTGGGAGATAAGGAAAGTAGGACGGGAACACAACCTGGAGGCCGACTTGTTATCGAAGATGGCCACATCAGAAGAATTCAATCCCTTATCATCTATGCCGACCAACCAGCTTACGAAAGACTAGAAATCCTAATTCTAGATGACGAAGAGAGAAACTGGATTGATGATTACAAGGATTACATCGAGAAGGGCAGACTACCAGAAGACGAGTTAGAAGCCAAAACGATAAAGAAAAAGACGGCCAGGTACATAGTCTGGAACGACATTCTATATCGGAGGTCATTCTCCAGGCCTCTCTTAAGATGTGTTTCCCCTAAAGATACCGAGAAACTTCTGGCCGAGGTACATGAAGGAGTTTGTGGAGGACACCCGGGGGCCAGAACCCTTGCTGATAAATAATCACGCTTGGTTACTACTGGCCTAACTTAAGAGAAGAAACCCAAGCTTACGTAAAAAAGTGCGACAAATGCCAGCGCTTCTCAGACCTGCCAAAGGTGCCACCTGTAGAACAAAGTCTTATCATACCGACATGGCCGTTTGACATGTGGGGAGTCGATATCATTGGACCTTTCCCCTGGCAAAGGGAAGCAACAAGTTCGTAATTGTGGCGGTCGACTACTTCACCAAGTGGGTGGAGGCTAAGCCCTTGGCTAAAATCACAGAGGAGAACGCCATCAACTTTATCCATGACTATATATGGTGTCGGTTCGGCATCCCACATTCCATCGTGACTGACAACGGCCTCCAGTTCTCTGACGCTTTCACCGAAGAATTGAACAGACTAGGAGTCAAACACAAAAAGTCATCGGTCAGTCATCCTCAAGGCAATGGACAAGCCGAGGCAGCGAACAAATTAATACTGAAATCCCTAACCAAGAGCTTAGAAGGAAGTCAAGGAAAGTGGCTGGACGATCTTCCCCTTGCTTTATGGTCAGTTCGTACAACCACTCGGGGGCCAACTGGGGAGACTCCCTTTGCATTAACCTACGGATCAGAAGCTATGGCTCCAGCCGATATGGCCTTACCTACCTTCAGGGTATCCAATTATGACGAGGTAGTCAATGAATACAACCGACTCCTAGACCTAGACCTAGTTGAAGCAAAAAGGCTGACGGCTCAACTCAGAATGATAAACTATAAGCAAAAGACCAAGGCCTACCATGACAGCAAGGTAAAGAAAAGAGTTTTTGAAGTCGGTGACTGGGTACTCAGAAAGATCGAGACGACACACTTGAAGGCTCAGCAAAATAAACTCTCTCCAAATTGGGAAGGTCCCTACATTGTTACTCACATTATCAGAGAAGGAACCTACATGCTCAAAACTCCAAAAGGAAAAGAGCTTAAACACCCATGGCACTCGGAACACTTGAGGAAATACTATCAGTAGCTCCTCGGCACCCTATCTATCTCTATGCTTTCTAGATTAGATTTACAGTCTCTAGTTCATAGCATTTACCAATTCGTTTATTATTATCAATAAAAGTTTTCCTTTTTTACAAATCTGATTATTGAGCACAATCCGGGCATTACTTAGCAATGCCGAGATCGTCATTCCGAGTTAAGACTTAAACGTCGGTGACTCAAGACAATAAAAATCTAATTCTGACAGTTAGTGCTCTCAAATTTGGGTTAAGATTAATACATCTAGTTCCCACGACAATTTGAGACTAACCACGAATTAGTTCTTACAAACCGAGCTCCTAACGCTCGTCACGGCCATAACGGTGAACGACCACGGCCTACAAACATAGCCTAACTCGGCTACATTTAAAACCTAATTCTGTCAGTTAGTGCTCTCAAATTTGGGTTAAGATTAATACATCTAGTTCCCACGACAATTTGAGACTAACCACGAATTAGTTCTTACAAACCGAGCTCCTAACGCTCGTCACGGCCATAACGGTGAACGACCACGGCCTACAAACATAGCCTGACTCGGCTACATTTAAAACCTAATTCTGCCGGCCAGTGCTCTCAAATTTGGGTTAAGATTATTACATCTAGTCCCCATGACAATTTGAGACTAGCCATGAGTAGTCCTTACAAAATCGAGCATTTAACACTCGTTACAGCCCATAACGGTGGTCGACCACGGCCGGCAGCATAGCCTAAACCGGCTAGCACATCCCGTCACTTCAGCCTGTTGAGACATCTTAAACCGAGATAAAATAACATGAACAAATAACGAGATAACACTTAACTGCGTAACAAGTTAAGAAAACAAGGGATAAACGCCTCAAACCGAGGATTACAAATCCCTACAAATAATGTGTTTACGCCCCCCGGTCAACACTGGGCCCAGGCATACGAGTACTTGGACACAAAAAGTGTTTAAAACTCCCCCAGAAGACGCTGGGCTAAGTGAGACAAATACTTAAAACAACTGTTCCAAGCCAAACCGGTTTTACAACCCGATAAACATAAAGTTATGATAGTTTAATCCACACCGGCGCGGGCCTCGTCCTCAGTCCGCTCCGGCAACTTCTCAAAGTTATCAGGCGCCAGCTCTGGAGGTTCCCACACGGGTCTGTTGGCCTTACGATCCATCGCCTTAATAACCTTGAGACTTCCTTCGGAGAATGGAATGAGAGAATGCGCGGCCCAAGCCTCAACACTATAGGCATCCTGATGGTAAAGACGATCATACTTCTCCAACGGTACATCAACTTCGGGATCGATGTAAAGGAGACGGGTTAAATTTGACCAGGCGTCATTATAAATCGTGCCGACTCTATCACTCAGGTCCGCCCTGAATTGGGGCCCACTCTTGTAAGCTTCAACAGCTGCCTTCTCTCTGCTCGCCACGCTCTCCTCCAGACGAGCATACTGGTCTTCCAAAAGAGCAAACTTCTCCTCAACGGTGGATTTTTCTCCCGCCAATGTCTCGACACGCTTACTCTCGTCCTCAACCTCGTTTTTCGCGGCAAGCAGAGACTCCTTCAGCTTTGAAACTTCTTCCTGAGATTGACGTCGCGACGCGTCAAGAAAAGATTTTTCTTTCTCTAGACCAATTACCTTATCGGTAAGACCATCAACAGAACCTTTAAGCCTAGCCACCTCGGCCTCTGTCTCTTTAAAGATTCATAAGTGTGCCGATACATGGTATAGTCGGTTTGGGCAAGGGAGGCAAGCTACAAGGAAGATAGAGGAAATGAGTAATTACAAAGAGCAGAAGGAGAACAGGATAACCAAGAGCTTTACCTCGCTAAGGAGTAAGCCTTTGCGGTTCAACATTTGCTGGGACGTACGTTTCTCGGCAACCAACTGTTCGATTGTATCCACATTCATTGCCCGCTTTATCACAGGACCGCCCTTCTTCAAGGCAAGGCCCGAACGGACCGATACGTCTAACCTCGACAAAATAGGGACCCTGCCAAACTTCTCTACCCAGCTCTTAACCTCATCATCGGGCAAGACCGGGCTAAAAGCAAAATCATGAGTGGAGGGAGTTGCCTTTTTCAAAGGAGCACGAGCCTCCCTGACCTCCTCCCTGGATCTCTTCTGACCGCGATGAGCATCCCCTCTATCCACCTCGATCATAGCCTGCGTATCCTGGTCTTGACTCTGGGATTGACTATCGAGAGCAGCCTCTTCGGTCTCGGGGGCCACCGCGTCGGCCCATCCCCAAATTCCCCCACAGAACGGTCTGACATTGGCACCGCGGAATCATCCTTATTCTGAAGTAAAGTCTGCCTAGCTTCCATATCATCATGACGCTTTTCCAAGGCAGCAGCTTTAGACCTTTCTTCTTCAACCCAGCCGCTTGGACGGGGTCAAGTTCCTCCATCTCGATCTCAGCAATTTGCTCCATGGTCAGAACTGCACAAAAAATAAAGATCAGACTGAGACGAGGCAAAGATCAGGGGAGAAAAGCAAGGTTAGATAATTACATCCTATAGTGTCTTCAGTTTTAAGACAAATGTTGTTCTGCTCTTGGCAACGCACGCATTCACGAAGGAAAACAAAATTGGGGTGGACGATCCAATCTGGGAACCTATTCCCCCTCAGAACATTAACCTTGGGGACGACACCATCCAGGGGACCCCTCATCAACCCGGCTTGAACATAATAGCGCGGATCCTTCTCCAATTCGTTCCAATCCAATGTACCCAGATTGGCGAACTCCTCAAGTTTAGCGATCAACTTATCACTCCATTCAGGTTTGTGGATATGTTGGGGACGAGATGGCGCATATTCAGGAACGGCGAACTCCCAACCAAAACGGGACTCAACCCTAATTACATGAGTATTCCACCCCGACACCTTACTGACAGTGCCAGAAATAGGGGTGATGATCTTAGGTTTGGAGGGATCGGACTTGATGGTCAGAGTCCTCGTAGTCTTATTATAACTCACGTTAAAGAAGTGATCGAAAGCGGATATACACGGCTCGAAGTTAAGACTGCGACACAAGACAATGAAACTAACCAGGTACCTGACCGCATTAGCACCAATATGAACCGGCATCAGTTCCCATGACTCCAGAAATTCGTTAATAAATGGGTCAAGAGGAAGCCGTAGGCCTAGCTGGAATTGTTTAAAAAAGAACGAAACGACTGCCTGGTCGTAGTAAAAGTTGTGGATTTTCTCGTCTATGTCTAAAGGAGTGGCTTTGCTATAGTACAAACGATACTCCTCGCGGTCTACTCCGTACCGAGAAAAGAGGGCCTCAATCATTTCCTCACCCGATTTGGGGGTGTTTATCTATGACGGGACCGGACTTGCTTTTATTCTTTACCCACTTTTTTGACATCGGCCGCACGTCTCGGTATAGTAACGTTGGTGTCAAATCTATCTACTATCCTCCCAGAAGTACTCTCCCCGGCCATACCTGTAGAAGAGACAGAGGGGTTAGACTCGTCAAGAGGCCTAGATAAGGCCATGTTCCCCCCCCGAATCGACTATTGGGGCCGAGGAGGTGGCGCTTTCAAAGCGAGATTGGAAAACCGACTTATCCTTAACGTAATGGAGAAAAATGTGTTGAATAACAGCGTCAAAGGTATTGAGAAGCATTATGCCATCTACACTACCCGGAAGGGCTCTCGGGGCAAACAGACCGGACGGATACCTTACATCGTCTCGGGGGGTTTTATTCAAAAATAACAGGTCACCTATAGCCATTAAGGACAACATTTTCCATATCCCTTCTGGCAGTATATAAATCCTATTATTTCGTTCATAAAATCCCTATATAGCGTCAGGGTCAAAATTGGGAATAACAGACATGACAAGAAATGAGAAACTATCCTAGAGACGTAGAATCGCTCCGGGAGGAACCTACGAGGGGGAAAGTTTAAAGCTTTAAAAGACCCTAAAACCCTAACAATGGCAGCAATAGCAGAAAGGGCAAAAAGAGAGCAAAAGGGTACCTCAATCGAAAATACAATCGGAGGAAAAGGATCAGCTGAAGGCGTTAACGAAGATGATCGGAACAGATTGGGGAGATCTGCAACATAAATTGATTCTCTCAAATAGCTTGACGACGATGAGTACACTGTTCCTCTGATAAAAATTGGAAAATATGAAATGAAAGGGGAAATTTGAATTTATATTCCGGGTCAATTGGGTAGTGCCCAGATCCAAATCGACCATACCTGAAGATCCACGGGTTGGCAAGTTCCCCACTAAGCCTCATCATTACCCCTAATTAATAGGGGCGTGGTTTTAAGGGAAATGTCTTTTCAAATCAAATCATACCCGCCGCCTGACAGTGAAAAGTTCAAGGAAAGATGTTTGGGACAGCTCAACCGACCGAACCGGAGACAAGTTAATAAGATACAAGAACGCCGACCGAGAACCATCGACGTGACGAGTCAGAGGGTCGTGTAAGCAATATCCGGTCGTGTACAACTCATCAAATACATTAGACTTCCATGATTCTCGAGTACTCAACTTGAGATACAGCTTCACCCCTATTCTTTGCTAGATGTTGACTTATGTCAATCGGGGTTCTAGTAGTTAAGTCATCCTTGCTAAATTTCTCAAGAATTTTATCCACATAGTGTGCTTGACTTTAAAACAAGTCCATTGGATATTCTAGAAATTTTCACACCAAGGATAACGTCGCTAATCCCATATCTTTCATGTCAAACTTAGAGTTTAACATATCTTTAGTGGATTTATCATCTTATCAAACTCCCTATGATAAGCATGTCGTCTACATAAAGACATAGAATGACGTAGGCATTTTCTGTGTCTTTTACATAAACACATTTATCGCATTCATTATTTTAAATCCACTTTCCATCATGGCTTGATCAAACTTTTGATGCCATTGTTTTGGTGCTTGTTTTAATCCATATAATGACTTTACTAACTTGCACACTTTCTTTTCTTGCCATGTGAAACAAAATCCCTCGGGTTGTTCCATGTAAATTTCCTCTTCTAAATCACCATTTAGAAAAGCGTTTTTACATCCATTTGGTGCACTTCAAGATTCCTTAAAGCGGCTATTGCAAGTACTACTCTTATTGATGTTATTCTTGTTACCGGAGAATAAGTATCAAAATAATCAAGGCCTTCTTTTTGCCTGTAACCTTTAATTACAAGTCTTGCCTTATACTTGTCAATAGTTCCGTCCGCTTTCATTTTCTTTTTGAAAATCCACTTATATCCTAGTGGTTTACTAACCGGAGGTAAATCCACTAATTCCCAAGTGTGATTTTGCAAAATAGAGTCTATTTCACTTTTAATAGCCTCTTTCCATAAAGAGCGAAGATTCACCGGCCTCTTTGTAACTTTGTGGTTCACTTTCTAACATATAATAAAAAGTCCGTCCCAAAGGATTTTTCTATCCTCCTCTTTTACTACGTCGAAGTTCGACCTCTTGCATCATTTTCATCATGATGAAATTTCTTCTTCTTCCTCATCTATTGAATCATGTAACCGTTTAGATGAACTTGCTTCATCTCTTACACGGAAATACATTTTCAAAGAAATGAGCATTTCTTGATTCCATTATAGTATTCTTGTGTATTTCTTGATTTTTCGATTCATACACAAGAAATCTATATGCACTACTATTATGAGCATAACCAATAAATATGCAATCAATAGTCTTTGGTCCAATTTTCACCTTTTTAGGTGTTGGAATCAAAACCTTAGCAAGACACCCCCACACTTTCATGTATTGGTAAGATGGCACTCTTCCATGCCACATTTCATAGGGGCTCTTATTTAATTTCTTTCGGGGTAATTTATTTAACACATAGTTTGCCGACAACACGGCATCTCCCCACATGTTATCCAGTAACCCCGAACTTATTAACATGGCGTTCATCATTTCTTTTAGAGTCCGATTTTTTCTTTCGGCAACTCCATTGGATTGCGGTGCATAAGGTGCCGTTGTTTCGTGTTTAATTCCATGTTGAGCACAAAATTCCTCAAATGGAAATTCATACTCACCACCACGATCACTTCTTATGACTTTTAATTTCCGGTTAAGTTGATTTTCAACTTCATTTTTATAGAGAATAAATTTCTCTATAGCCTCATCTTTACTTTTAAGAAGATACACATAACAATATTTTGTGTTATCATCTACAAAAGTCATAAAGTACTTATTGCCCCCACGTGATTGTGTTGATTTAAAGTCACATAAATCCGTATGAACCAAATCAAGTGGTTCATTATTTCTTTCAATAGAATGGAACGGAGTTTTTGTGAGTTTTGCCTCTACACAAACTTCACATTTATGTTTGTAGTCAATTTTACATTTCGGTATGCATTCCAAGTTAATTAATCTACGGATTGTATCATAATTAACATGTCCTAGTCTACCATGCCACAAATTGGAAGACTCAAGCAAGTAAACGGAAACATCATTCATTTCATTGCCTTTGGCCTTAATTGCCATTACATTGAGCTTAAAGAGCCCATCACAAACATACCCTTTTCCTACAAACATACCATTCTTTGACAAAGTGACAACATTAGACTCAAACACAATACGAAAACCATGCTTGTTCAAAAGCGATCCGGACACCAAATTTTTCCGGATATCGGGCACATAAAGCACATTGTTGAGAGTCAACTCTTTGCCGGAAGTCATCTTGAGCACCACCTTCCCTTGTCCCTTGACCTCGGAAGTAGCCGAATTACCCATGAACAATTTTTCACCATTTCCAAGGGCTTCGAAATTACTAAACATGTCTTTGTTAGAACAAACATGCCTAGTAGCACCGGTGTCAATCCACCACTGTTTTGGGTTAGAACCCACCATGTTCACTTCAGAAATAACCGCCGCTAGAAATTCGGTAGCTTCTTCAACCAAACTAGCTTCTTCTTTGGCCTCCTACACTCGGAAGCTTGTGACCCTTAAGACCACAATTGTAGCAAGTTCCACCAAACTTGTTCTTGGAGATTCCTCCCTTAGGCTTCAAATTAGGAGCTTTCACACCCTTGCCTTTCCTTTATTCTTGGAGCTATCACCATGCTCCACCACATTTGCCTTAGCCACATGAGCCTTAGACACAAGAAGATGATTCAACTTCTTTTCCGCGGCCCTATTGCCCTCTTCAATACGAAGGCGAATAGCAAGTGCCTCAACATCCATTTCCTTTCGTTTGTGCTTCAAATAATTCTTAAAATCACTCAAGCGGGTGGCAATTTTTCAATTATCGCCGCCACTTGGAATGTTTCACTCAACACCATCCCCTCGGCATGGATTTCATGAATTATTATTTGCAACTCTTCCACTTGACTTTTAACACTTTTAGAGTCCACCATTTTATAATCGAGGAAGCGGCCAACTACAAATTTCTTTGCACCCGCATCATCGATTTTATATTTGCGCTCTAAAGCCTCCCATAAATCCTTTGCCGTTTTCCTTTCACTATAAACATTATATAATGAATCAGACAAACCATTCAGAATATAATTCCGACAAAGGTATTCCGAATGCTTCCATGCGTCAACCGCACTCTTGGCTTGAACATCAGCATTCTCACCAACTTGTGGAGGATCTTCACTCAGAAACCTCTTCAAGTTCAAAGTAGTCAAGTAAAATTGCATCTTTTGTTGCCATCTTTTGAAGTCTTGGCCAACAAATTTTTCCGGTTTCTCACTATGGTGAGGCGGAACCGAAGGAACTGTAGGAGCAACAACAGTTTTAGAACTGTTCTCCACACGAGGCTGTTCCTCAATAGGAGGTTGTTCAACACGCGGGTTCGCTGAAGCATCTCCAGCAACTTGCTTTCCGGTGTTCGAATCAGAAGGCATTTTCTGAAACAGAACCAAAGCAAATTAGATCACTGTTTTTATAATCTGTTTTGTCTTCACAGAGAAGAACCAATTGAATTTGTCTTAAGATTGTTATACAAAATTTACAGAACTTGAAAACAAAACAGAAACAAACAATAATATCAGAAACGGAAAACAGAAATCTTCTTGGATTGCCCGAGTCGTGTGAATGCCACACTCTCCTTAAGACAAATTCGCCCCCTCACCGAGTTGTGCTTGAGGTGTTCTTGGACGTTCGCCTCCCAGGATACAACGGGTTAACCGGACGGAATCTGCACACTGGAACCTCCGGCGAGCTAAAATAGTGCCTGGTCGATGTCACCACGAAATTGCAAAGAGGGCCAAAGAACAGGATACGAACGAGAGAGAGGAACTGATGGAAATTTTCTGTGTTCAAAACATTTTGTGAACTCTTGAATTTATCCTGCCAAATGATCTCACTCAATCTGGAAATGAATGCCAGTAAATGGGATTTAATTTTGCTAGTAAATGAGTTTTAATTCTGCTGTTACAATCCTTGCCATTTAACACAGAATTAAAATTCGAATTACATTCTGGTGGGAAGGAAAAAAAAATTAACAAAAAGGTCACTTGGTCGAGCTAGGCCATTTCGGAGCTACATTCGTGTCCGCAGGTCGCGCACACATGAGTCCATCGGACCGAGGCACAAATCGTCAAATTTCAACTCAAATTTGCACCCCCCCCCCTGCGCACCCGGGCGCGAGAGAGAGCCTCTACTCCATACAATCTTAACCCATACAAATGGGTCATTGTATTTAAACTAGCTCAAACTTTTGTTTCAAACCAATGTGGGATAAGTCACAAAGACTTTACCCACCAATTAACCTTTTCTTTATTTCCCTCCTTATTCCTTTTGGGATACCCATTTTAAAGAAGGAACCCATATGCATTTTACCTTCCCATTCAATGTGGGATACCAACCCACTTCCCAACTTACCCATTTCATTTTGAGCTTCTATTTTCTATCATTCATTAAATAAATTGGACACACCAACTTATTTCTAGTATGTAGAAAATATTATGTTCACCTTAATCAACAAATGATTTTCTCAAGGAAACGCGCGCAAATTTCCTTCACATTATTACACATTTTTCCAACAATCCCCCACATGAAGGAAATTATGAGGAATATGGTGACAAAGTCCGGCAGACAAAAACTTGCATACGAAGGTGTGGGGATTTGCCCATTGAACCTTCGCTCGAACTAGCATATTTACTCTACTCGCAAGTCGATAGACGCGATGTCCTTGAATCGATATGCTTTTTGTGTAGTCGATCATATACTAGACACAAGTAATGTCCTAACACATTTTAGCTCTCATAGCTATGTTCATTCATGGCCCTGAACATACGCCTGGTTCTGTGAGAGGATCTAAGAATTGAGCCTCACACAATTCTCCTCGAAGCGGCCCCACTTCTCTCTCACATAGGTGACTTCTTAAAGGTAACCCGTATTACCCCGCTCGACTTTCTCGACGCGTAAGAGTCATTAAAAGCATTTTGCTTATCCTTGTCCCTTCGGGATGTCACTCATAGGAATGGGCTTGGGTTTTCCCCCACAGTGACGCTCAAGTCTTTTAACAGTTAGGTGGTCCCATTGAATCTAGTTCTTGGGATCTCCAGTCATCTAGATTGGGTTTTCCGCTGTGATCAACTTTTCAAGAGGCTTCAGTCCCATTCCCCTCCTCGAGGTTTCAACTAACTCTCTATTTAACCCTTTGGTTAGCGGATCCGCAATATTTTCTTTTGACTTCACATAGTCAATAGAAATAGTACCAGTTGAGAGTAGTTGTCTAATGGTGTTATGTCTTCGACGTATGTGTCTAGACTTACCATTATACATGAAATTTTGGGCCCTTCCAATCGCTGATTGGCTATCGCAATGTATACAAATTGCGGGCACTGGTTTCTCCCATCTCGGAATATCTTCTATAAATTGGCGTAGCCACTCGGCTTCTTCACCACATTTATCTAACGCTATAAACTCAGATTCCATTGTGGATCTAGCTATAACCGTTTGTTTTGAAGATTTCCATGATATAGCCGCACCTGCTAATGTAAATACATATCCACTCGTAGACCTTGAGTCTTTGATGTCGGATATCCAATTAGCATCGCTATATCCTTCTATTACCGCTGGATGTCTCGTATAGTGTAATCCATAATCTTGAGTATATCTTAAGTACCTAAGTACTTTTTCTATACCCTTCCAATGTTCCGTCCCAGGATTACTTGTATATCGACTTAATTTGCTTACCGTGTAAGCAATATCCGGTCGTGTACAACTCATCAAATACATTAGACTTCCAATGATTCTCGAGTACTCAACTTGAGATACAGCTTCACCCCTATTCTTTGCTAGATGTTGACTTATGTCAATCGGGGTTCTAGTAGTTAAGTCATCCTTGCTAAATTTCTCAAGAATTTTATCCACATAGTGTGCTTGACTTAAAACAAGTCCATTGGATATTCTAGAAATTTTCACACCAAGGATAACGTCCGCTAATCCCATATCTTTCATGTCAAACTTAGAGTTTAACATATCTTTAGTGGATTTTATCATCTTATCACAACTCCCTATGATAAGCATGTCGTCTACATAAAGACATAGAATGACGTAGGCATTTTCTGTGTCTTTTACATAAACACATTTATCGCATTCATTTATTTTAAATCCACTTTCCATCATGGCTTGATCAAACTTTTGATGCCATTGTTTTGGTGCTTGTTTTAATCCATATAATGACTTTACTAACTTGCACACTTTCTTTTCTTGCCCATGTGAAACAAATCCCTCGGGTTGTTCCATGTAAATTTCCTCTTCTAAATCACCATTTAGAAAAGCGGTTTTTACATCCATTTGGTGCACTTCAAGATTCCTTAAAGCGGCTATTGCAAGTACTACTCTTATTGATGTTATTCTTGTTACCGGAGAATAAGTATCAAAATAATCAAGGCCTTCTTTTTGCCTGTAACCTTTAATTACAAGTCTTGCCTTATACTTGTCAATAGTTCCGTCCGCTTTCATTTTTCTTTTGAAAATCCACTTATATCCTAGTGGTTTACTACCCGGAGGTAAATCCACTAATTCCCAAGTGTGATTTTGCAAAATAGAGTCTATTTCACTTTTAATAGCCTCTTTCCATAAAGGACCTTCCGAAGAATTCACGGCCTCTTTGTAACTTTGTGGTTCACTTTCTAACATATAAGTTAAAAAGTCCGTCCCAAAGGATTTTTCTATCCTTCCTCTTTTACTACGTCGAGGTTCGACCTCTTGTTCATCATTTTCATCATGATGAATTTCTTCTTCTTCCTCATCTATTGAATCATGTAACCGTTTAGATGAACTTGCTTCATCTCTTTTACACGGAAATACATTTTCAAAGAAATGAGCATTTCTTGATTCCATTATAGTATTCTTGTGTATTTCTTGATTTTTCGATTCATACACAAGAAATCTATATGCACTACTATTATGAGCATAACCAATAAATATGCAATCAATAGTCTTTGGTCCAATTTTCACCTTTTTAGGTGTTGGAATCAAAACCTTAGCAAGACACCCCCACACTTTCATGTATTGGTAAGATGGCACTCTTCCATGCCACATTTCATAGGGGCTCTTATTTAATTTCTTTCGGGGTAATTTATTTAACACATAGTTTGCCGACAACACGGCATCTCCCCACATGTTATCCAGTAACCCCGAACTTATTAACATGGCGTTCATCATTTCTTTTAGAGTCCGATTTTTTCTTTCGGCAACTCCATTGGATTGCGGTGCATAAGGTGCCGTTGTTTCGTGTTTAATTCCATGTTGAGCACAAAATTCCTCAAATGGAAATTCATACTCACCACCACGATCACTTCTTATGACTTTTAATTTCCGGTTAAGTTGATTTTCAACTTCATTTTTATAGAGAATAAATTTCTCTATAGCCTCATCTTTACTTTTAAGAAGATACACATAACAATATTTTGTGTTATCATCTACAAAAGTCATAAAGTACTTATTGCCCCCACGTGATTGTGTTGATTTAAAGTCACATAAATCCGTATGAACCAAATCAAGTGGTTCATTATTTCTTTCAATAGAATGGAACGGAGTTTTTGTGAGTTTTGCCTCTACACAAACTTCACATTTATGTTTGTAGTCAATTTTACATTTCGGTATGCATTCCAAGTTAATTAATCTACGGATTGTATCATAATTAACATGTCCTAGTCTACCATGCCACAAATTGGAAGACTCAAGCAAGTAAACGGAAACATCATTCATTTCATTGCCTTTGGCCTTAATTGCCATTACATTGAGCTTAAAGAGCCCATCACAAACATACCCTTTTCCTACAAACATACCATTCTTTGACAAAGTGACAACATTAGACTCAAACACAATACGAAAACCATGCTTGTTCAAAAGCGATCCGGACACCAAATTTTTCCGGATATCGGGCACATAAAGCACATTGTTGAGAGTCAACTCTTTGCCGGAAGTCATCTTGAGCACCACCTTCCCTTGTCCCTTGACCTCGGAAGTAGCCGAATTACCCATGAACAATTTTTCACCATTTCCAAGGGCTTCGAAATTACTAAACATGTCTTTGTTAGAACAAACATGCCTAGTAGCACCGGTGTCAATCCACCACTGTTTTGGGTTAGAACCCACCATGTTCACTTCAGAAATAACCGCCGCTAGAAATTCGGTAGCTTCTTCAACCAAACTAGCTTCCTTCTTTGGCCTCCTACACTCGGAAGCTTTGTGACCCTTAAGACCACAATTGTAGCAAGTTCCACCAAACTTGTTCTTGGAGATTCCTCCCTTAGGCTTCAAATTAGGAGCTTTCACACCCTTGCCTTTCCCTTTATTCTTGGAGCTATCACCATGCTCCACCACATTTGCCTTAGCCACATGAGCCTTAGACACAAGAAGATGATTCAACTTCTTTTCCGCGGCCCTATTGCCCTCTTCAATACGAAGGCGAATAGCAAGTGCCTCAACATCCATTTCCTTTCGTTTGTGCTTCAAATAATTCTTAAAATCACTCCAAGCGGGTGGCAATTTTTCAATTATCGCCGCCACTTGGAATGTTTCACTCAACACCATCCCCTCGGCATGGATTTCATGAATTATTATTTGCAACTCTTCCACTTGACTTTTAACACTTTTAGAGTCCACCATTTTATAATCGAGGAAGCGGCCAACTACAAATTTCTTTGCACCCGCATCATCGATTTTATATTTGCGCTCTAAAGCCTCCCATAAATCCTTTGCCGTTTTCCTTTCACTATAAACATTATATAATGAATCAGACAAACCATTCAGAATATAATTCCGACAAAGGTATTCCGAATGCTTCCATGCGTCAACCGCACTCTTGGCTTGAACATCAGCATTCTCACCAACTTGTGGAGGATCTTCACTCAGAAACCTCTTCAAGTTCAAAGTAGTCAAGTAAAATTGCATCTTTTGTTGCCATCTTTTGAAGTCTTGGCCAACAAATTTTTCCGGTTTCTCACTATGGTGAGGCGGAACCGAAGGAACTGTAGGAGCAACAACAGTTTTAGAACTGTTCTCCACACGAGGCTGTTCCTCAATAGGAGGTTGTTCAACACGCGGGTTCGCTGAAGCATCTCCAGCAACTTGCTTTCCGGTGTTCGAATCAGAAGGCATTTTCTGAAACAGAACCAAAGCAAATTAGATCACTGTTTTTATAATCTGTTTTGTCTTCACAGAGAAGAACCAATTGAATTTGTCTTAAGATTGTTATACAAAATTTACAGAACTTGAAAACAAAACAGAAACAAACAATAATATCAGAAACGGAAAACAGAAATCTTCTTGGATTGCCCGAGTCGTGTGAATGCCACACTCTCCTTAAGACAAATTCGCCCCCTCACCGAGTTGTGCTTGAGGTGTTCTTGGACGTTCGCCTCCCAGGATACAACGGGTTAACCGGACGGAATCTGCACACTGGAACCTCCGGCGAGCTAAAATAGTGCCTGGTCGATGTCACCACGAAATTGCAAAGAGGGCCAAAGAACAGGATACGAACGAGAGAGAGGAACTGATGGAAATTTTCTGTGTTCAAAACATTTTGTGAACTCTTGAATTTATCCTGCCAAATGATCTCACTCAATCTGGAAATGAATGCCAGTAAATGGGATTTAATTTTGCTAGTAAATGAGTTTTAATTCTGCTGTTACAATCCTTGCCATTTAACACAGAATTAAAATTCGAATTACATTCTGGTGGGAAGGAAAAAAAAATTAACAAAAAGGTCACTTGGTCGAGCTAGGCCATTTCGGAGCTACATTCGTGTCCGCAGGTCGCGCACACATGAGTCCATCGGACCGAGGCACAAATCGTCAAATTTCAACTCAAATTTGCACCCCCCCCCTGCGCACCCGGGCGCGAGAGAGAGCCTCTACTCCATACAATCTTAACCCATACAAATGGGTCATTGTATTTAAACTAGCTCAAACTTTTGTTTCAAACCAATGTGGGATAAGTCACAAAGACTTTACCCACCAATTAACCTTTTCTTTATTTCCCTCCTTATTCCTTTTGGGATACCCATTTTAAAGAAGGAACCCATATGCATTTTACCTTCCCATTCAATGTGGGATACCAACCCACTTCCCAACTTACCCATTTCATTTTGAGCTTCTATTTTCTATCATTCATTAAATAAATTGGACACACCAACTTATTTCTAGTATGTAGAAAATATTATGTTCACCTTAATCAACAAATGATTTTCTCAAGGAAACGCGCGCAAATTTCCTTCACATTATTACACATTTTTCCAACAATCCCCCACATGAAGGAAATTATGAGGAATATGGTGACAAAGTCCGGCAGACAAAAACTTGCATACGAAGGTGTGGGGATTTGCCCATTGAACCTTCGCTCGAACTAGCATATTTACTCTACTCGCAAGTCGATAGACGCGATGTCCTTGAATCGATATGCTTTTTGTGTAGTCGATCATATACTAGACACAAGTAATGTCCTAACACATTTTAGCTCTCATAGCTATGTTCATTCATGGCCCTGAACATACGCCTGGTTCTGTGAGAGGATCTAAGAATTGAGCCTCACACAATTCTCCTCGAAGCGGCCCCACTTCTCTCTCACATAGGTGACTTCTTAAAGGTAACCCGTATTACCCCGCTCGACTTTCTCGACGCGTAAGAGTCATTAAAAGCATTTTGCTTATCCTTGTCCCTTCGGGATGTCACTCATAGGAATGGGCTTGGGGTTTTCCCCCACAGTGACGCTCAAGTCTTTTAACAGTTAGGTGGTCCCATTGAATCTAGTTCTTGGGATCTCCAGTCATCTAGATTGGGTTTTCCGCTGTGATCAACTTTTCAAGAGGCTTCAGTCCCATTCCCCTCCTCGAGGTTTCAACTAACTCTCTATTTAACCCTTTGGTTAGCGGATCCGCAATATTTTCTTTTGACTTCACATAGTCAATAGAAATAGTACCAGTTGAGAGTAGTTGTCTAATGGTGTTATGTCTTCGACGTATGTGTCTAGACTTACCATTATACATGAAATTTTGGGCCCTTCCAATCGCTGATTGGCTATCGCAATGTATACAAATTGCGGGCACTGGTTTCTCCCATCTCGGAATATCTTCTATAAATTGGCGTAGCCACTCGGCTTCTTCACCACATTTATCTAACGCTATAAACTCAGATTCCATTGTGGATCTAGCTATAACCGTTTGTTTTGAAGATTTCCATGATATAGCCGCACCTGCTAATGTAAATACATATCCACTCGTAGACCTTGAGTCTTTGATGTCGGATATCCAATTAGCATCGCTATATCCTTCTATTACCGCTGGATGTCTCGTATAGTGTAATCCATAATCTTGAGTATATCTTAAGTACCTAAGTACTTTTTCTATACCCTTCCAATGTTCCGTCCCAGGATTACTTGTATATCGACTTAATTTGCTTACCGTGTAAGCAATATCCGGTCGTGTACAACTCATCAAATACATTAGACTTCCAATGATTCTCGAGTACTCAACTTGAGATACAGCTTCACCCCTATTCTTTGCTAGATGTTGACTTATGTCAATCGGGGTTCTAGTAGTTAAGTCATCCTTGCTAAATTTCTCAAGAATTTTATCCACATAGTGTGCTTGACTTAAAACAAGTCCATTGGATATTCTAGAAATTTTCACACCAAGGATAACGTCCGCTAATCCCATATCTTTCATGTCAAACTTAGAGTTTAACATATCTTTAGTGGATTTTATCATCTTATCACAACTCCCTATGATAAGCATGTCGTCTACATAAAGACATAGAATGACGTAGCCATTTTCTGTGTCTTTTACATAAACACATTTATCGCATTCATTTATTTTAAATCCACTTTCCATCATGGCTTGATCAAACTTTTGATGCCATTGTTTTGGTGCTTGTTTTAATCCATATAATGACTTTACTAACTTGCACACTTTCTTTTCTTGCCCATGTGAAACAAATCCCTCGGGTTGTTCCATGTAAATTTCCTCTTCTAAATCACCATTTAGAAAAGCGGTTTTTACATCCATTTGGTGCACTTCAAGATTCCTTAAAGCGGCTATTGCAAGTACTACTCTTATTGATGTTATTCTTGTTACCGGAGAATAAGTATCAAAATAATCAAGGCCTTCTTTTTGCCTGTAACCTTTAATTACAAGTCTTGCCTTATACTTGTCAATAGTTCCGTCCGCTTTCATTTTTCTTTTGAAAATCCACTTATATCCTAGTGGTTTACTACCCGGAGGTAAATCCACTAATTCCCAAGTGTGATTTTGCAAAATAGAGTCTATTTCACTTTTAATAGCCTCTTTCCATAAAGGACCTTCCGAAGAATTCACGGCCTCTTTGTAACTTTGTGGTTCACTTTCTAACATATAAGTTAAAAAGTCCGTCCCAAAGGATTTTTCTATCCTTCCTCTTTTACTACGTCGAGGTTCGACCTCTTGTTCATCATTTTCATCATGATGAATTTCTTCTTCTTCCTCATCTATTGAATCATGTAACCGTTTAGATGAACTTGCTTCATCTCTTTTACACGGAAATACATTTTCAAAGAAATGAGCATTTCTTGATTCCATTATAGTATTCTTGTGTATTTCTTGATTTTTCGATTCATACACAAGAAATCTATATGCACTACTATTATGAGCATAACCAATAAATATGCAATCAATAGTCTTTGGTCCAATTTTCACCTTTTTAGGTGTTGGAATCAAAACCTTAGCAAGACACCCCCACACTTTCATGTATTGGTAAGATGGCACTCTTCCATGCCACATTTCATAGGGGCTCTTATTTAATTTCTTTCGGGGTAATTTATTTAACACATAGTTTGCCGACAACACGGCATCTCCCCACATGTTATCCAGTAACCCCGAACTTATTAACATGGCGTTCATCATTTCTTTTAGAGTCCGATTTTTTCTTTCGGCAACTCCATTGGATTGCGGTGCATAAGGTGCCGTTGTTTCGTGTTTAATTCCATGTTGAGCACAAAATTCCTCAAATGGAAATTCATACTCACCACCACGATCACTTCTTATGACTTTTAATTTCCGGTTAAGTTGATTTTCAACTTCATTTTTATAGAGAATAAATTTCTCTATAGCCTCATCTTTACTTTTAAGAAGATACACATAACAATATTTTGTGTTATCATCTACAAAAGTCATAAAGTACTTATTGCCCCCACGTGATTGTGTTGATTTAAAGTCACATAAATCCGTATGAACCAAATCAAGTGGTTCATTATTTCTTTCAATAGAATGGAACGGAGTTTTTGTGAGTTTTGCCTCTACACAAACTTCACATTTATGTTTGTAGTCAATTTTACATTTCGGTATGCATTCCAAGTTAATTAATCTACGGATTGTATCATAATTAACATGTCCTAGTCTACCATGCCACAAATTGGAAGACTCAAGCAAGTAAACGGAAACATCATTCATTTCATTGCCTTTGGCCTTAATTGCCATTACATTGAGCTTAAAGAGCCCATCACAAACATACCCTTTTCCTACAAACATACCATTCTTTGACAAAGTGACAACATTAGACTCAAACACAATACGAAAACCATGCTTGTTCAAAAGCGATCCGGACACCAAATTTTTCCGGATATCGGGCACATAAAGCACATTGTTGAGAGTCAACTCTTTGCCGAAAGTCATCTTGAGCACCACCTTCCCTTGTCCCTTGACCTCGGAAGTAGCCGAATTACCCATGAACAATTTTTCACCATTTCCAAGGGCTTCGAAATTACTAAACATGTCTTTGTTAGAACAAACATGCCTAGTAGCACCGGTGTCAATCCACCACTGTTTTGGGTTAGAACCCACCATGTTCACTTCAGAAATAACCGCCGCTAGAAATTCGGTAGCTTCTTCAACCAAACTAGCTTCCTTCTTTGGCCTCCTACACTCGGAAGCTTTGTGACCCTTAAGACCACAATTGTAGCAAGTTCCACCAAACTTGTTCTTGGAGATTCCTCCCTTAGGCTTCAAATTAGGAGCTTTCACACCCTTGCCTTTCCCTTTATTCTTGGAGCTATCACCATGCTCCACCACATTTGCCTTAGCCACATGAGCCTTAGACACAAGAAGATGATTCAACTTCTTTTCCGCGGCCCTATTGCCCTCTTCAATACGAAGGCGAATAGCAAGTGCCTCAACATCCATTTCCTTTCGTTTGTGCTTCAAATAATTCTTAAAATCACTCCAAGCGGGTGGCAATTTTTCAATTATCGCCGCCACTTGGAATGTTTCACTCAACACCATCCCTCGGCATGGATTTCATGAATTATTATTTGCAACTCTTCCACTTGACTTTTAACACTTTTAGAGTCCACCATTTTATAATCGAGGAAGCGGCCAACTACAAATTTCTTTGCACCCGCATCATCGATTTTATATTTGCGCTCTAAAGCCTCCCATAAATCCTTTGCCGTTTTCCTTTCACTATAAACATTATATAATGAATCAGACAAACCATTCAGAATATAATTCCGACAAAGGTATTCCGAATGCTTCCATGCGTCAACCGCACTCTTGGCTTGAACATCAGCATTCTCACCAACTTGTGGAGGATCTTCACTCAGAAACCTCTTCAAGTTCAAAGTAGTCAAGTAAAATTGCATCTTTTGTTGCCATCTTTTGAAGTCTTGGCCAACAAATTTTTCCGGTTTCTCACTATGGTGAGGCGGAACCGAAGGAACTGTAGGAGCAACAACAGTTTTAGAACTGTTCTCCACACGAGGCTGTTCCTCAATAGGAGGTTGTTCAACACGCGGGTTCGCTGAAGCATCTCCAGCAACTTGCTTTCCGGTGTTCGAATCAGAAGGCATTTTCTGAAACAGAACCAAAGCAAATTAGATCACTGTTTTTATAATCTGTTTTGTCTCACAGAGAAGAACCAATTGAATTTGTCTTAAGATTGTTATACAAAATTTACAGAACTTGAAAACAAAACAGAAACAAACAATAATATCAGAAACGGAAAACAGAAATCTTCTTGGATTGCCCGAGTCGTGTGAATGCCACACTCTCCTTAAGACAAATTCGCCCCCTCACCGAGTTGGGCTTGAGGTGCTCTTGGACGTTCGCCTCCCAGGATACAAAGGGTTAACCGGACGGAATCTGCACACTGGAACCTCCGGCGAGCTAAAATAGTGCCTGGTCGATGTCACCACGAAATTGCAAAGAGGGCCAAAGAACAGGATACGAACGAGAGAGAGGAACTGATGGAAATTTTCTGTGTTCAAAACATTTTGTGAACTCTTGAATTTATCCTGCCCAAATGATCTCACTCAATCTGGAAATGAATGCCAGTAAATGGGATTTAATTTTGCTAGTAAATGAGTTTTAATCCTGCTGTTACAATCCTTGCCATTTAACACAGAATTAAAATTCGAATTACATTCTGGTGGGAAGGAAAAAAAAATTAACAAAAAGGTCACTTGGTCGAGCTAGGCCATTTCGGAGCTACATTCGTGTCCGCAGGTCGCGCACACATGAGTCCATCGGACCGAGGCACAAATCGTCAAATTTCAACTCAAATTTGCACCCCCCCCCTGCGCACCCGGGCGCGAGAGAGAGCCTCTACTCCATACAATCTTAACCCATACAAATGGGTCATTGTATTTAAACTAGCTCAAACTTTTGTTTCAAACCAATGTGGGATAAGTCACAAAGACTTTACCCACCAATTAACCTTTTCTTTATTTCCCTCCTTATTCCTTTTGGGATACCCATTTTAAAGAAGGAACCCATATGCATTTTACCTTCCCATTCAATGTGGGATACCAACCCACTTCCCAACTTACCCATTTCATTTTGAGCTTCTATTTTCTATCATTCATTAAATAAATTGGACACACCAACTTATTTCTAGTATGTAGAAAATATTATGTTCACCTTAATCAACAAATGATTTTCTCAAGGAAACGCGCGCAAATTTCCTTCACATTATTACACATTTTTCCAACACGCCTAACGCCTAGGCGGGGCCTAGGCGGCCTAGACAGGGGTCTTTTAGAACACTGGTTTGATGAGTGATAAAAATACAAGAGATTTCATTTTCTGGCGAACGGTATAAAGCACTTTCTCATCTAATTCAATCAATGGAATGTACTACAAAATAACAACTTAATACAATACAGTATACTTTATCGATTTGTCACATAAAGTATAATGCATTTTGGGCACTTTTGGATTACAGTTTAATGCAAAATACATTCTAATTTTGTTACAAAATCATATGAACGTGTTCGATTGTTTAATACCCGACCTCAATTCTTCTGCATTATGATGTCACTTTGTTATACATCATCTTGGTGTAATAGAGGGTATAGTATGTTGCATATGCAGGTAATTATTTCGTTATTTTTTTCAACCTCTATACAAATGGGTGAATATATTAACTATCTTTGTTAAACTCGACCTAGGTCTTTATTTATCGACACCCATCTGATTCCTGCCGCAAGTTACTCCCACAGCAGTGTCGTGATTCTAGGGTTTCATGACGAGATAGCTTAGAGTTGTGTCAGGCAGACAGTGGCAATCGGGTAACTTCACTACTTCTATTCACTTTTGTTCTAATTTAGTTTCTTGAATATTTAGTTTGTTTCACTATCGAAGGAAATATGAATTGAAATGAAGTTTTAGTGATTTGTGTTAAAAAATCTTTCTATTTAAGTTTTTGTAATCTACAGGCACATGCAAGGCAACAGAAAAAATCTTCAGCAACAAGCAGATGCGAAAAATGTTGGACAACAAGCAGTAGCCCCCATTTCTAAACCTCCGTCCCGCATCTTGCTTATTGAGAAGGCTGTGGGACCCACCTTCAAAAAGCACGATTGAGGAAAAGAAATTGGCTTCCCCAAAGGGTGCAGAAGCGGGTATTGAGGAGCCAGGGGCGATATTACATATGAAGTTTCCCCCTTCAAAAAGCTACGTACTCATCTTGGATGTCACCTAAATGCCATGTTGGCATCAAGAGCAGCTCGTGGTCGTTTTTTGTATAACAAAAAACCTGCCAATTTAGATGCTGCAGTTCATATTCCCAGGCTTGTTGATTCTGAAAGCTGCAAAGAAAAAGTTGAAACTTTGGGTCCCGCATTTGATGAAGGGGAAGAAATTGCTGGAGATAGTATGGAAATTGATTTGGGTTCTCCAAAAGAAAAGACAAGGAGCTTAGATCGTGCGTCCCAAGGTTGTCTTCCCGTGCCGGGCTTATTTGGTGAAACTTGGAAGGATATTTTTATGAAAAATCTTTACCTTGTGAAGAAATTTGTTGGGAGTAAAGGAATGGAAGAAGAGAAAGACAAGGCTCTCATTTGGAGAAAAAAGGGACTCCTCTGAAGTTAATTTGCAAGAGGGTCTTCTCATTTGGCACTTTCTCAGCTTGCCAATGTCAGAGATAAGAAGCATCTAGAAACTTCTCAAGCCTGTTATATAGTTGTTGTTGTTGTTGGAATAACTTTTGCTCTTTCAAGCCTGTTATATAGTTGTTGTTCTTGATTTAGGAGAACAGATTTCTTAGATTTAGGAATTTCCTAAATCTCCTAATTCCAGAAGGATCTGGGCCTTCCTTTTGATGATGCTTACGTTGGCCCTTTCGTTTGATGCTACATTGAACTACTTCATAGGGCCCACTAGTTAATCAGTGGGGTAAAGCCCAATTATTTTCAAAAAATAAAAACCAAAAAGTCAGATTAGTGGATGTAGATAAAATTATTTAGTAGAGTACATTTTTATATTTATATGCTTAAAATTTTAAATGGTACTCATCCGTCCCGGTTTAAAGTTTTTAGTTGACTTTGCACGTATATTAAGAAAAAGTAAATATTGTGAATATAAAAAATAAAATAGGAGAGAAAAAGTGGGTAGGGAGTGTTTGTTGTGAGAATGACAAGTGAGTCTCATTGTCCATTTTAATTAATAAAGCAACTAAAAACTTTAATATGGGACAGATTAAATAGGAAAGTAAGTAAGAACATTAAACTGGGACGGAGGGTGTACAACATTGTGAAAGCACAATTACGGATATTCAATAATTCTACGGGTGTGAATAACAACACCCTCTTAAATTTTACTCCCTCCGTCTCAAAATATCAATTTCTTTTATATTAGTACAAAAGAAATTTGAACAATAATTTTAATTTAATTCAATTATCCTAAATATATAACTTATTATTATTAGTATTTGTAGTGGTGCATTAATAAAAAAAAATTATATTTTCATTAGGATAAAATATACTAGAATATGAAAATTTCTTTGTGCTAAAGTAAAAAATAGTACATAAATTTCTCTGTCCCAAGAAGAGAGTCACACTTACCATTTCCAAGCATATAAGTTGAACCTCGTAGGATCATTCATGTAGTTTTTAGTGTTTAAACTTTCTCACTTAAAACTGAGATAATACTACGTGAGTTATGGGTTTGAAATTTAGAGCCTGATTATTTTTAAATATAGAGAGAAAACAATATAAACAGAATGTAATACTCCTAGCTTCATAAATCACAAAAAGAGAGCTTATACCTAGCAGAGTAACACTAAACCATTTGAATAAACTGAAACATACATTCTCAACTTTCCATTAACATTTTTACCCTTCTGTATAATGCAAATTTTGAGCCTAAAAAGATACAGTAAATTAAAAACAAACAAACAATCATGAGCACAAAAATCCATACCTTTAAATTCAGGGGTAAAACAAAATTAGTACAAACTCAATAAAAAGAAAAACAAGAAACAAAAAACAATCATGAGCACCAAAGTCCAAAGCTCTAAATTCAGGGGTGAAACAAAATTAGCACAACTCAACTCAAATAAGTACAAGCATACCCAATAAGTCCCAATTCTACAAGGATCATTTTCAGCTGTTCAATCTATCCAAAACAAGGTCATCACAAGTTCACATGGTGAAAAATAATAACTAATGAGAAATAATTTCCAAGAAAAGAAAATGACAAGAGTACCCTTTTCAGAAATTACGCTACGGGAAGTAAAAGATACTCCATAGAAAGACAAGGCTCTCATGTGGCACATGAAGTGACACACAAAGTGGTACAGAGGATTTGGACTCTTGTTGTTCTTGATTTAGGAGAACAGATTTCTTAGATTTTAGTTAATACTTCAGTCTAATGACATGAAGTGAACTTATCCCATCTTAAATATGTTTGTTAAATATTTTGCTAAAGGGATATTGCAATTAGAAAATTGTTACTCCCTCTGTCCCTAAATGAGTGTCCATTTTCAAGAAATTTTTATCCCTAAATGAGTGTCTTTTTTTAACATAACTTTCTCCCTAAACGTTTTTTTTCGAAAAAAATTTCACCGGTTTCTTTATATGTGCAAAACTAAAGGTTTGGAAAGGAGATTACAAGATTATATATGAATCGTTGCTACCAAATTGTTCAAAAAGTTGAGATATTCAGTGTCCCTTAAAATGAAATTTGGACACTCATTTAGGGACAGAGGTAGTACAAGTTTGTTGTCTGTTTGGATGGGCGATTTTTATTTTTCATGTAATTATTTGAAGCATACAAGTGAGATGAGGGATAAAAATCGAGAAGTAAAAGATACTCCATAGAAAAACTAAGAACCGAAAACTGAACCACTTATCCGAAATAGACCTAAATTATGTTGATGAATTTCGCACATACAACACTTTCAATACATTATTTGCGTCAAACTACTGACTACCAGAACATTGAACTACTTTTGTTAATTTCATCATAAAGGGAAAACTAGTCTCGCTAACTAATTTGTGGGCTTAATGCAAACTATAACTTCCACCTCTAAATCCCCACCATGCTCGAGTTTGGCCTTTTCTTCTCCATTCTCTAATTCAATATCAACATTTTTCTTAGTGTCCTTGTATATGAAATACAGTATCATTGGCACTACTCCGAGTAAAAATCCCATGACATTTGGTACCTGCATAGAAGTTGTTTGTAGACAACCGAAACAAAAATAAAAGAAAATATAGAATCAGACTTGTTCGTGATTCAATAATACTTAAATACTATCAAATAGTTCCGATTGAAAGAATTTTCGAGTTATGTTTGTGATCTACACTCACTGCTATGTAAAAATCCTTTACAAAGAAGCCATAGAAGAACCACACGGTAGCACAGAGAGTGAGAAAGAATGACAACCCGAATGGCATGTACTCAACGCTCTTTGTCCGTATCACTTTTCTCTGCACAAACAAGAGCGATAGCTTTCATCAACTAGTATTGCCTCTAGATAGGAGTGAATTAATCACTCGTGAAATTTACACATTTAGTATACCATGATGCTTAGAGGAGCAGCAAACACAGCTAGATTGATAACTGCACACATCCATCCTACAAGTTGAACTCTCTGAGGACCCGTTACCAAGTAGAGGGAGAGTAGCATGAAAACACAAAGTCCACCCACATTGAACAATAGTATCAACCTCAATGTAGAAATCTGCATGATAAAGTTTTGTCATACCGTATTTCTGATTTCTAAGTATATAATTTTTCATTTTTTTTTAGACTTCATTTATTTCCACAGTAGGGAGGCAGAGTATGACCTTAGTTTTCACGGGGGCGTAGATGATGTAGACGGAGAGATATATTAGTTCTATAAAACATCCGAAGCCATTGATGGTGACAATCATGTATGCATTTGTCTTGAGAAACGCATAATATAGAAGAATTGCTGCACTGAAGAGTGCTACCACATATGGTATGGACTCATACCCTTCTGACGATTTCTTTTTGTATATCCTGTAAAATGTTGGCCTGAAAGAGATTGGATAACTAACATATTACTCTTATCAAGTTAGAAAACACGAATATTAAATATCTTGATTATAAGAACAAAAAAGAAATATATAACTAGACTAATGTTCAAGTAAAATGGGGATTAGTTGCTTACACTGGAGCCAGGAACACCAGGAATGACACAATATTACCTGGTGCACAAAAATTATGAAAAACTACATCATAAAGAGAACATTAGTCGAGAAAACAAGCTAAAATTAGGTACCAGAGAACATATCTGAAATGGAATAACTCTGTTTTTTTGTGAATGTTTACAAGAATTTTCTTGGTTTTGTCGCGTGTTAAACAAATTGAATTACAAGGTGAGAACAGAGTGGAGGTTTTTGAAGAGTAATGTTCATACCTAAGAGTCCGAATACGAAGGCCAAGAGATGAGCACTTGGAAATGCCATTGACTCAACACGCTATAATTTTCTCCGCGGTAAAAGAAAAATGTTGTCTTGTTCTCTTTAGTTTTAGCCTGATATGTAGGAGTGATGAAACGCTTCATACAATCTTCGTATATATATAGCTTGTGGAAATGATAGTCAGGCAGCTGATAGATACGTTCTCATGGATGTGTGGCAGCCAGCGGAAAACTTATGATCCTTGGCTTCATCTGAATATGTGGCAGCCAGCGGAAAACTTATGATCCTTCGCGTTTGAATAGTCAAACGCGAAGATCTTTTTGGGACGGAGGGAGTATTAAGAATGATGATTTTATTCATTTTGATCTCCTTAATTTTGAAAAAAAAAATGCACTAAATTATTATTTTGACCCCCTTGTACACTAAATTTGTAAACCTCGACTATAATACATATCCCACAAACAACCTTGACCCCTTCGCCAAAAAATCCTGGCTTCGCAGCTGCATTGTCTTGATTTGATGTGTCTAAGGGTGATTCAGGGTCTGTGCAGTCTGCAGTAGTTGTACTGCACAAAAGTCTGACTTTTACCGTAAATGAGTTACTCGGTGGGGTGGGGGCCAAGTTTGTGTCCAAGGTTCAAGCCTTGGCACATGCAGCATATGACATGGTCTATTTTGAATTGGCCACTGAACATATACCTATAAATTACGCCATTTCAACCAAAATATGGGGTGGGGGGGAAAATAAAAGTAGGTCCTCTAATGAGCTAAGAACTATAGATGTTATATGGTGGGATGGCTTTTGCATGTGCCATCCGTTCCTAGTGTAATGCCTCCATAGAAATGAATGTAAGAGCAGAAAAGCCCAACCTAGTGTTGTTTGTTTGGGGGCGTTTGGACCGCATATCATCTAATCTAATGCTTTCATTTGAGTTGCTATGATTAGTCAACATCGCCTCCTCCGACGGGTTAGGACTTTGAAGCAAACTCACATTGGTTTAGTGTGGGTGCTGTTAGCGCAACTTTTAAGTTGACGCGTGACTTATCCTCTGTTTGTCTCACTTCTTAGGGATGATGTCCTGGCTAGATAAAGGAGTAGATGGTTCCGTGGCAATAGTTTTCTGATCTAAATTGTATGCAGAGTTGGGCAAAGAAGAAAGCTTGAATCTAGCATTCTAACCAACCTACCACATCATACGCTTGATTCAATGATATCATACGCTTGATTCAATGAGGGGATAGCATGTGGACAGTTGTGGAGCCTGAAAATTTTCAAAAGTGAGCAAGTTTATTTGAATGAAAATTTCACTAATTAAAAGCGTGCAAAATAAATTATTAGTTGAACTAATATCCTTGAATTTAGAGATTTTTATTACGACAGATTCTTGCGCCATGTGCGGCAAGCTGATTTGTTCCGCTGCGCAGCCACTTGCTCCGCTACAGCCAACCGCCAGATCCAGCCCTCCCTCTTCCCAGATCGCGACACGTGTCTTCCTTAAAAAAATCCAATAACTTTAAAATACTATATCTTGAGATTAATAAGTCGGATTTAAAAAAAAATACGGTTGTGTTCGTCTCGATGAGACGAATAAAACTACATAGGTCATGATATGGTTTGATTTTTTTTTTTAAAAAAAAAAAACATATTTTTTTACACACAAAAAGTTTGAGCTGCTTGTCAGCATGTAACACTCTGTTCTGATAAAAGTAACAGTTTCATGTTCAAAAAGTAACACTTTTTACAGTCAAATGTAACAGCAATTTTACAAGAAAATTTAAATTGTTTGATAGTTTTTGTGGTTAGAAAAAGTAATATTTGAAGTGTAACAAAGTGAATATATAATTATTATTTTCTACATAGATGAATGTAACATTTTTATTTTGTAAATGTTACTTTTCTTCTTAAAAAAAAGAGTAACAATTCATATATATATAATCGAGTTGCATTTCAATTGTTACTTTCTTAATAAAGAATTGTTACATTTCATATATAATGTTACATTTAAGAATATAAACTGTTACAATTGAGAGAAAAAAATTTACATTCATTTTTTATAAAATGTAACATTAGTTTAGTTTGTCAATCTTATGTTAATTTTGGAAGAAAAAAAAAAGTGTTACATTTGAAAAAAAAAAAGAGTGTTACATTCCTTTATAAAAAGTGTGACATTAGTTTAGTTGTCAATCTTTATGTTATCTTTAATCTATTGCAGCAAAATTGTGGTACATATTTAAAAAAAAAATGTTACATTTGAAAGAAAAAAAAAGTGTTATATTTGAAAAAAAGAGTGTTACATTCTTGTATAAAAAGTGTGACATTGGATTAGTTTGTCAATCTTTATGTAATCTTTAATCTATTGCAGCCAAATTGTGGTACATTTTGAAGAAAAAAAAGTGTTACATTTGAAAATAAAAGTGTTACATTTCGTTATAATAAGTGTTAGTTTTGTTGGGAAGAAAAAATGTTGGAGGTGGCAAAAAAAAAAAAAAAAAAAAAAAAAATGGCGCGTCTGGCGCCGTCGCACGCTGTGCGGCGGTTGCACAGGAGACTGCTTCTTTTATTACAGTTAGAGCTGTCAATACGGGCTGGCGGGGGGCCCGACCCACCAAAGCCCGCCATTAAATGGGGCGGGGTGGGCTGGAAAAACGTCATCCCAACCCACCTTTGGGTTGGTGGGCCATACGGGCCAATCCAAAAGTGTTGATGAAAACCTTTCAAATGGTCATCAGAAGCAGAAAATGAGATCTCAGACCACATAAGGAATCTATTTCGCAGCACAAAACCCACCCACCCCCAACCCCATTTGTAGAAAAGATCGGGGTGGATTTAGAGAGTGGGGGATTCCACCGCTGCTTAATGATGGGAAAAAGAGCAGATGAAAAGGATCTAACCAAAGCATTGACAAAAAGAATTACTAAGCTATACCCCCTCCGTTCCACCTCATTCGAAACTTATTTTCATTTTGGTCCGTTCCATTTCACTTGAGACTTCCCAAAATAGTCATATTTTTATTATTTTATATTCAAACTATCTCACCACTCATTTTTTCTCTTCATTTTCCACCACTCAATTTATTCAATCAACACTACTATTTACCCCACTCATTCTCTCTCTTCATTTTTTACCACACATTTTTTTTATTTTATTTTATTTTTTTCATTAGTTATTGTGTCCACTTTTTAAGTCTCAAGTGAGGTGGGACGGAGGGAGTATCTGATAATATTTGTCAATTCCTTCAACCATAAGCATTTGTTTACAGTCACATTTAGCCTAAAGTTTTAGCATGGCAGACCTTAATCCCAGTTATGAAGATGACAATATAATCTTATTCAAGTTCCTTTTTCCTAGATTTAGCAATATGCTACAGAATGTGAGGTATCTATGACGATATCCATGGCCAAAGCAGCAGTGATGTTACTGTATTTTTGGCCTCGCTGGTTTCTTATGCACATGTAGTTAGTGTCCTCAAGATAGTTTGTAGGGAAAAAATAAAAATATAGTGGGTTGGCCCGCCCCAGACCGCCCCAAACCCGTTTCGCCCGCACCCCATTTGGGCCAGCCCAAATTGGCCCACTTTTATTTGGGTTAATAGATTTAAAGCCCAACCCACCTTTTTTCTAAGGCGGGGCGGGTTAGCCCGACGGGCTCAACCCAAATTGACGGCTATGATTACAGTATACTCAATTATTTTTAGCTTTTTAAAATCGAGTGAGGGCAGGGGCCCTCAACAGCATAAGGGTCCCCCCCCCCCCCACCAATGTGGATGATCCCTCATTAGGCTGCAGTGAATCGTCCACTAAACGGATGTCATCTAGCTACAAAAACTGGCAATAAGCCTTGATTTCACAAGGATGGTTGACATGGAAAGTTGTAATGTAAGGTCTGTTGTGTGATATGATGCAGATTTGGATAAAGAGTTTTGAGTTCCTCTTTTGTTAATAAGACCAAAAGATCAGGGGCAGAGCCATGCATTTGGATAAGGTGGCAATTGCCCCCATTTACTTTTCTAAAGTACCAAATTAGTAAAAGAAAAATGTAAAAATTTTGATTTTTAAGATAAAAATAATCTTACTCTGTTTCATAAAAATGTTGCATTCACCTCGACGGCAGAAAACTGCCGCCAGTAAGTTCAAGATTTCAGAGTTCAGACATTACTCTGCGCAGAGCAGCGAAAAATTTAAGTAGTTGAAAACAAACCATAAGGGGTTATTATCCACGCCCGCATCTAATAAGTTTCTAACAACAAGAAGTGACATCAAGAAATGTTTGCACAAGATCACTGATTATATTCTAGTCTAGATACTAGAAGATAGACAAACTATTTAAATCTCTCTTGAGCAAATGAATTATCATTGAGGCCGATCCATTGAAATAACAGGTTATGTTTTTAATTGGCTCGGCTTTTGAAAACATCGAGATCCATCTCAGATGGATCAGTTGCCTGCAGCTCCACCTGAATACCGTCCAGTTCCCTCTTGAATCTGTCCTTCGAACTTGCATATATCATTTTGCTCCTCACCCTAGCTGTATCAGGTGACCTGCGCCAAAAACCAGAAACAAAAAACAAGCATAAATAACATTCATGGAGTGGTTCCTATGATGAACCCAACACAGTAACACACAAAGACACGGAGAAAAATAAATAAATATTCTCTCCGTCCCGGAAAGATAGCCTCATTTGACTTTTGATGGTCAAACACAAGTGAACTTAGACCAATTATTAATGTCAATCTAATCATTAGTCAAATTCTAAAATGTGTAATTGATAAATCATTTATCGATAACAATTCTAAAACTTCACTGGAAAATTAGATTGACATTAATGTTTAGTCAAAGTTCACTTGTGATTACCATGAAAAGTCAAATGGGACTATGTTTCCAGGACGGAGGGAGTAAATCATATGAAACTCTGTTTTGAAACTGACACTACCATGCAATGAAGAAGATCCTGCTCTTCTGGCAATTCTCTTCGGTCACGAAATCGTAATCGTAAACAGCGTATCGACACTCCTCTGCGGGTAGGCTTGCAGCAAAATCCTCATAGCTTTGGGCAGGGTCACCAACCTTCTCCACAATGACTTGTTTCTGCTTCTCCTCAATCTTGAATACTATGAAGCGGTATGTTCTTTTTGCTTTCAACTCCAAGAATTTTAGCTTGCATGCATCATGCACGGCCATCCCTGATGCCGCGTTAGCCTATACACAGATGTAAATATCAAAATGAGAATGCACGATTGTGGAGAAGGTTGAACAAAAAATTGTTCAAAGTGGATAAGGAATCCACCAAGATTTTCAGGACAAAAAATATCAAGATGAGAATGAACAAATGCATAAGCACACATTGTGGAGAAGATTGAACAAAAACTTGTTCAAAGCGGATAAGAAATCCACCAAGATCAACAAGGACAATAAAACTCAAAGCAGCCTGCTAATCTCTCGCCAGGTTGGCATTGCCAAGCTTACACACACCCACATATACATATAAGTGTGTGTGTGTGTGTGCGCGGGTGTAGAAGATATAATTGAAAGCAAGCCGATACATAAGTAGATAAGAATTCACCAAGTCAACAAGGACCATAAAACTCAGAGCCGCAGGCTAGTCCCTCGCCAGGTCGGTCAAAGAGAGAGTAATTAAATCCCCGCTCCTTGGTGGCTTGGTCTAGGGCGTTTGGCCAAGAGAGAAAAAAGAAAAATATATATGTATGCATGTATATGTATATATACCCAAGACAAATTAAAAGCTAAATATTTACACTCAGGATCCTGGCCTCCCTCTCGGTTCTAGTTGAACAAAGATTAGCAAAAATAAGGCACGTGAATTAGGGTCATTTCTAGAAATAAGGCAGGTTTTCGGCTCAATAGCCAACTAAATTAAGCACTGAACTTCCTTTCAGTTTTGATTAATCATAACAAATCAAGATATCTTCAGAAAATATATTTTCAAAATAATTGTTAGTCTTTTGAAGTAGAACGAGTTTGTCTAGTGGACAATAAAGATGAAGACTGGGGAAGTATATTTTACAAATCTAGATTACATATACATGAACATGTTCTCAATCCTAATACTTTGAAGGTAACCATATCTGACGGCCCGTGTTTATGCCAACACGTGAACTCAAATCCATCCCCACGAAAGGCAAAAGTTCAGGGGCACAATTGTAGGCTGTGAAAGTAATGTTCGATAACTAACGAAGTCGCAAGCAGCTGCAGTATAGCAACAAACAATGAGTATCAAACAAAGCGCCATATCTAGCATCAATAGACAATTCATTTCATATCATCAAAAGTTGCATAAATTCCTTAAGACGCTCACATAGAAAAAAGAAAGAGCCTTAATGTTTTATTAGTGTAATCCCATTCCCACCAATATTCCCTTTCTTGTATTCCATATTATTCAAAACAATGAATCTTAATTATGGCCCTCCAAACTTATTATGATCCCAAATCAGCTACAGCCAAGTAAAAGTCATGGACCATCAGATGGATGAATGCATATAATTCTCCTCGTTTAAGATATCTTCCACGACAAAGTTAAAGGATTACCGTCTCAAAAATGTCTAAGAAAACTATACTTGGCAATGGTAACTAGGCCAAATTCTGGTGAAAGTGAAAACAGGTTTATGAGAACCATTACGATAGACAATCAGGTTAACACACTGAGGTACTTCCTCTCCTTCATAGAAGAAGATGATTGGCAATGGTAACTAGGCCAAATTCTAGTCTAAATGGCCCAGGGAAAAGGAATAAATATTATGTCCTCTGTACCATAGTAACAGTGTTGGTCTTAGAAGTGGATGGGCCCCAGTGAAAGAAACGACACAAACAATCAAATATCCATGTGATGCAGAGGTAGCCATATGGAAACATTTGAAAGATGGACACATGTAATCCATTTGATAAGTTACATATAACATCTCTAACTCCGCTTCCATTCCACCTTATATTATGAAAAGACATCTTTTAACTAAAAGTACTCCTAGGCCTCTACAAATGAAACTTCATTCAATTCAAAAATTTGCTTGTGAAGCATCGCAATGATGTTGATCAAATCATTCAGCTAAGCAGATAAGAATTACAAACAAAAGTGTATTGTTATACCTTGAAAACATGACTATGGAGATCGAAACCGACCTCATTTCGGAATAATCCTTTCCAAGACAACCAGATCCAGCTCTAAAGAGCGAGTATAAAGCTACAAATTATAACACTACTCTCAAAAAAAAAAACCAGTAATCCATAGAACAACACAATTCTGGTGCATTTGCATCACTCTCCAACAAATAAATTACATTCCCAATTACTAGCACATATCAAAAGCTAGACCACATAAAATCAGTTACTAAACCACAGAAACAAAACAAACAGTAGTTGAGCTGAAAACAACAAACTCTGTTTCCAAATTTCGCATAATTTGGATTGTTAGGAACCGCAGATCACGAATTACAGTTAGGGTTTACAATCCAGTCAAAAATCGCAGATCACGAATGAAGCACGCAAATAAACATGTAAATATATACAAACACGATTACAGGAAAAATCAACTATGAAACAGCTGAAAACAAGAATTAAAAAAAGGTTCAAACACAGTCAGAATACGATCCGGAAATGAGCGGCGATGGACTTACCATGGTCGGAGAGGTATGATCGGAAGAGGTCGATGAAGTGATTTGGGGAGAGAGAATCTAGGGTTTTGAAACACACGCCTGATCAACTGATAAAGGTGAGGTTTGTTTGTGTTGAACAAAGAAAAAAAACTCTCAGGGATTTTTACTGATAGCAGTGTTTTTGAAGTACTAACTGGAGATATACGGTTGGGCGAATGAGTCACCGACACGTAGTGGGAGTGAAAAAGTCTAGCATACCCTCTGCTATTTCATTTGTGATTTTTTGAGCATCCAACACGCTGACAGTACCCAAAGCCTTCTGGCTGTGTGGTATAGAGCTTGGGGCTTCATTTGGGAGACCTGAGGTTCAAATCTCATTCTCCCTTTCCCTAATAATAATATGCTCCATAGTAGGGATGATCAAACACGGTTTTGGTTCCGAACCGTCAGTTCCGATTATGGAAAAGCTTGAACCGTAACTGAACCGTTTTTCTTCCGGTTACGTTCACGGTTCGGAACCGCCGGTCCACACTTTCCTTTTTTGAAAAAAAAAATAAAATTATTTTTTAACAGAAAAAACAACATAATATTTTATTGCCGCATTTTTCACAAAAAGGTATAGAAAAAATGTTTTAAAAATTGAAGAGGTCCGTCCCTCTTTTCTTTTATATACTCAACAAATTTCTATTATTTTTATTCATTGAATTTGGCTAAAAATTTAGTCAAAACTCAACTTTTCTTGTCAACTTTCTGTTAGGAACGGTTAATTTTGATGAAACCGTTAGAAATCTAAAGATTTTGACGGTTTCTAACGGTTTTGCTAACGGTTCCGGTTCGGAATAGACGGTTCATGGCGGTTTGGAACCGCCGGTTCACGGTATTTAGAGGGTATGAACCGGAACCGTCCCGTGTTACAAACGGTTCTGGTTCACACGGTTCCGGTTTTTGTCACGGTTCAAGGCGGTTTCGGACTTTTTGGTTCCGGTTCCGATCCGATTTGACGGTTCCGGTCCGGTTTGGCCATCCCTACTCCATAGGGGTCGGTTATGAATGATATGTTACAATTTAAAAAAAAAAAAAAAAAAAAAACATGCTGACAACAATGACATATAAATCGTGTACTAGTTTTTTTTAAAAAAAAGTGTTTCAGGTTATTAATGTACATTTTGTATGTTATAGTACTAAAGAATTTGCATTACGTTTTAGTATAAAAACATGTTTTTATATTCGTTCAAAATATTTTATATTATGTAACACACATTTTACATAATGTTGTCTAGTGTTGATGCTAGAGCTCTGGAGCAATTCTAAGTCTCTACCTCGTCCCTCACTCAATCCGATTAATAAATAAACACGTGTAATTGGTATTGGATTAAGACTTCGCAAAATTACACTAAAAATTATTAAAGTATAGATTCATTGTGGATTTCATAAGTAAATTGTATTTGAGTAATGCTAGGGGCACAAAATAAGTTCACAAAATCTTTCTCACAAAATGAAGTGGCGATATTTTATTGGTTGCATCGATAATGGACCCGCCACACTCTAATTAAAAACACCAATAAAATCATTACACCTAGGATTTTGTGAGGAAGTTTTTGTGACTTTTTTGTGCCCCTAGTATTATTCATTGTATTTTGTGTCTCTATTTGCAATAAATTACTCCTTCTGTTTCAGACTAAGAGTCATATTTTTTATTTGGTATGTCTCAGAGTAAGAGTTCATTTACTAAAATGGCAAATAATGTGTAACGCCCATCCTATTTCTTGTTAAATATATGACTTACTTGTTAAATTCTTGAACTTGCATATTATGTGTTAGTTTTACTTGGGTTAGGTTATTAACTGCTTTAGAATATTAAGGTGGTTAAATGTTTAGTTTTGACTTTTGGGTCATTTGTGAAAATTTGACTTTAAGGGTCTTTTTATTAAAAGTGAAACTTGAGGGGCCTAAGTGTCATTTTTCAAAACTTGAATGTATATCTTGTTTGGGTTTTGCCTGAGAAGGTATTTCACCCAATTTTCTTCTCGTTCTTTCTCTGTTTCAAAGTTAGGGTTAAAAGTTTATCCTATTCTCGACTCCTCGAGTTTAATTATCCCTCCGTTCTTGATTCTGATCCCGGATTAATATTCGTGGCGTTGAATAGAGCGTTCCAGGCCGAACAGAAATAAGTTTGGTTAACTTTGATTTTTGACTAGGTAAGTTATTAGCTCCCCCTTGCTTGTAATAACATGCATAAATGTTACTCTCGATACTTGTGAATGTTAATTTCGTGTTTGGGATGATTTTTGTGGTACTTGTAAATTTGGGACAAAGGGAGTAATAATTCCTCTGTGTAAATGGTGAAAGAACATTGAAATACTAGTTTACTCATGTTATGCCCTTGTTAGAGTTGTTGAAATTGTTAGTAAAGGTTACTCCTATGCTTGGGACGGAGATTTCTAAGCCTGGGAAAGAATTTGAATGTTGCTGAAATTTGGACCGAGCGCCCGCCCGGTTAGTGACCAGGCGCCCGCCCTTTTGGCCAGAAGTTTTGGGTTTCAGAAATACTTCAATGAGCGCCCGCCCGGTCCATGCTAAGCGCCCGCCGGGTCCCCTGTTCCAGCTAAAGTGTTTTAAACCTAAACTAAATTGAAAGCTTATCCCTCCTAAGGCATATAGCCTTAATATAAGATATCCTAGCAAATGTAATTGTACCTTTTGGGGGCATTAGAGCTTAGTCTTGAACAGTAATACTTGTAGAACTCAAATGAGAACTTAAGTGTAAGAGTAGTAACTCTTCTTTATGTCTTGGAAGTGCTATGAACAAGCACTAATGTGTTATACTTGTTGTGAATCCAATGATTGTGCACCTTAGGGGCATTAGAACAAAGTTTAGACTTGAACATCCTAAGAATAGGATTTGGATTTTGTAAGAGTAAATGTATAACTCTTATACATGCTTGAATGTCTAAATATTAGAATTATAACTTGAAGTATAAGACATTTAAAATCTTGTACACGACTTGAACATCCAAAGAATTGGATTAAGACTTGAATATAAGATAATAAAATCTTGTACTTGACTTGACACCGATACATATGTATGGTAGTGAACTTGGAAGTGCTATGAACAAGCACTAACTTGTATGAGACATGTTCTTGTTGTGTATGTGCAAACATTGCATATAGTTGCTTGATAACAAGGTGACTTCTTGATTACTTGAAGCATGTTCCTTGTTGAGCTAGTCCACTACTTTTGGATTAGTTCTTCTCCCGTAGTTCAAGTAAATATCTACTTGTACATTCTTGTGTGAGTCCAGCTGGTTCTCCTTGCTTGTTCGGAAATATATAGGTTCACGCTTGTCGCGAGAGCTGGGGCTTAAGTGACAATCGGGTCCCTATGTATTTGCGCTTGACCCCTTACTATCGGCCATAGTAAGGGCATAGCTTCCTTAGTTGGAGCAATACGCCTGACTTAAGTGAATGCTAAACTCTTGAACACCTCATGAACACTCGTGAGTCTTGATATTGGGAATGCCACTGGTTACCGGGTCTTCTGATACATACTGAATAATCAGTTCTTGTTATTGATCGTGATTGTCAAAGTAATACAAGCTACGACAACAATGGTATTCTTGGGAGGAATAAGGAAGGAAGCAATATCCTTATAACTTGCTTGTTTAGCCTTATGTGCTACTTGATGAGTGGCTTAGCCTCTCATATACTTGTTACTTGATGATACTTGATAAATGATTACTTGAGTATCTACTTGAATTGCATGATAGCATGTCATGTAGTTGCATCTAATAGCTTATCGAGATTTATCTCACCCCGTTTCTTGTTTAATTGTTTTCCTTAGATCAAAGGAAGGATAGTGCGCAGTGAGGCTCGACATAGCTGGGAGCTTACTACGCGGGTCGTGATTATTTTGGGGCTTGTGTCCTTTTATACTTGGTGAGGACGATGTATTGGGTTGTATAACTCCTTATTTTGGGGTAGACAGTTTTGTTCAGTTCTTGTTGTCACTAGACATCTTGTATAGTACTCTTGATGCCAGCTTATGTGCTAGGCATGTTTCCGCTGTGTATGTATTAAGTTTGGTTTTAATTTCTTGTCTAGAACTCGTGGTGTGAGCTAGTATAGCTCCTTACTCTAGAGTATATATATATCATGTCAGTTTATTAAACAGATGCCATCCAGTTTCTTGTTAAGTTTATTGTTCCTCGTTAGTCAGGCGCATCCGGGTTCGAGGTTCTATTAGGGGATCCCGGGACCTGGGGGCGTGTCATAATGTAAATGAGAAATAGTATTTTGGACAACTTAATTCTTTTAATGCTTTTATAATCAAAAAAGGGGGGAAAAAAACTTTGGAAAAATGCAAAAAAAATAAAAAAAAATAAAAAAATACCTCAACTATTAAGGTTGTGCGAGTTTAATAACTTATCTCATTTTTGTTACACCGAAAATACATAAACTCTTTTTGATGTGCAATGGAGGTACATATTGCTCATGCCGTTCACTTTTTGCCGTTAACTCCGCTCGTGACTCCTCACGTGACTTTTTTTTAAGGATAAAGCCGAAACTTCAAATTTGAGGAAATTTTACAAAGACAAAGGGGTTAAAACAAAAGGTTTTAATTTCACATAACCCCCTTCCCCTCCACCTCACTCAACCCCTTTCCCAGTCCCAAACCCAACGCCCAAAATCCTACCCTTGTTATCTCCCCCGTAAACCCACCCCCATCTTCATCTTTTACCACAAGATGAAGCTCCATTCCTCTCTTTATTCGACCCACAAATCCCATTTCCCCTTGATTTTGGCACATCTGATTTCATATCGTTCAAATCAAGGACGAAAATCAAAAGAAAAAAAGAAAAATGTGCAATCTGCGTTTGGACTTTAGTTTCTGAGCTCTATTAATAAGTCTTCGTTCTCTGCAGTCAGTGATTCACAGCGAAGTGTGACCATCAAACTCGATTTGGGTTTGGACTTTAATTTTCCTTTTCCTTTTTTTTTTTTTTTGTTGTTGAGGGATTATGCAATCTGGATTGTAATTCCTAGAATCCAATTGTTTTAATTCTTGATAGTTTTGGTGTTTTTGGTAGTTTTGAGGGGAAGTGTTCATTTGACGGTGGTTGTGAATAGTGGCGGCGAGTGGTGGTGTTGGGTGTTAGGTATTGGGTGTTAGTGTTGATTTTTAACAGAAAGTCAACATTAATGGCTAAAGTGAAAATAAAAGACTTTTTATGGATGAATAAGAAAAGATAATACTATATGTTAAGGACCTTTTAAGCCGTTAACTAAAAGATATTTGAGGAGAGTTTTTGTTTGACCTTTTTGCCCCTCAAAAAAAGTCATGTACACTGTCATATGGGTAGTTAACGGCAGAATTTAAACGGCGTGAGCAATAGGTACCTCAATTGCACATCAAAAATTTTTTTTAGGTATTTTTGGTGTAACAAAACTGAGTTAAGTTATTAAACTCGCACAACCCCAATAGTTGAGGTGTTTTTTTTTTTTTTTTTTGCATTTTTTCCAAAAACTTTCATATCCAAAAGACCCACGATTGTTTTCTTAAATATAAAAAGTCCTAAATTTATATTATCAATGCCAAAAAGTCCAAACGTTAACTATTTAACTAACGCCGTTAACTGTGAACATTCATATTATTAAAAACTTAACTTTCTTTTCATTTAATGACATTTTAGGAATATTACAAAAATTACAACGCGGAATAATTATAATAGTAATAATATTATTATTAAATGAGATTTTTACCAATAAGTCCCTCATACAAGATGGAATTCGCCAATAAAAACAAACATTTTCATATTCTACCATAGGGTCCTTGTGTTGAAATCGATTTTACCAATAAATCCCTCACAATTTTTAAATGGCAAAACTACCCTCCCCGATATATCACGTCTTCTGCCCCTTTCTCCCTTAACCCGTAAACCCTAGCCCGCTCTCTCTAGATCGATCAATTTGTCTCTGCCTCGCTAACCCTTCCTCTTCTCCGGTGACTCCCTCCTCATCCTCCATCTCAGGCCATCTCTCCGGCGACAAGACCATACCCTCATTGCCTCCTCCCTCATTGTGACGATTAAGAGAGACGAAAGATCTAAGCCCTTCACTAAGAGACAAAACTATTCTCGAAAGATCCAGAGATGCAAATCAATTGAAAAAATTATCGTTACCTACTAATTCAACGACTCCGGTGACTTGCCGTGCCATCACCCAAAAGACCGTGTCCAAGCCGGAGAAGCCAAAGTGGCAGACGGTGGTAAGTGTGTTTACTAAGAATTTATTTCCTTCGATGGTATTGTTTCTTTTGGCGCAATTAATTTTGAGAATGTGGAGAATTTGGTGAGTGATAAGCACTAAAGGTGATTGATTTATCAGTTTATTATTCTCTTGAACTTGCCCAATTTCTTCTTCTGTATGAGCATCATCTGCTATTCAGGGGACATCTTAATTTACTTGAATAGCTTTTAGATTTTGGACCTATGGAAATGAATATTCAAAATGCTTCATATATCTTCTCATTGAATACTCAATAAGTTGTCTTAGAATTAATGTGTGTGACCAGGAAGGTGCAACTAAGAATGATAACGAAAGATTGCCCAAATACAAATTCAGGAGAATAGGTGATTTTGAGAAGCAGAATGGGGAGATTCAAGAAGCATTTGGAGGAATAATGACAGAATGCGACACTGATTCACCTATCGAGCATGTTCTTCCCCAGGAAGATGGTGTAAGTTTCTCAATCTAATACTTATATGTATATTTATATAATTTGTTTGCGAGTATTTATTTTTTCGCTGAGATATTCCAATTAATAAAATTCCACACATAATGGTAGTGAGAGTATACACACTCCTTGTCCTTCAACTGGATTAAATTCATGATCTAACTTGCCAGAAGTTGAATTTTAGCTAGGAATGTTATTAATTATTGAGCCTGGGTACACAACATTACACCCTCAAACTTCAAATTCCAAGCCACCTAATCTAAGATGCACAAATTAATCTAAACACACTTGTTAATACTATATATTTGAAAATAAAAATAAAAAATAAACTATCTCAATATCATTAATCAATTGCTTGGCTTGCATTCAACTTCTTCTTTTGACATTTTCCCTGGAATGATAGGAATGTTGCATCTGCTTGAGTGCCTATGATGATGGAAGCGAGCTACGTGAATTGCCTTGCTGCCACCATTTTCACTTTGCCTGCATAGATAAGTGGATTTACGTAAACGCAACTTTCCCTCTCTGTAAGTTCAACATACTAAAAAATGGCAGTAGCCAAAGTAGTAGTGAGGAGGCATAAGAAAGAGTATGTATGTATGTATAAACCAACACGTTCATTGATTATAGATTTGACATTGGAGCTTTTTGTGTACTAAAAGGACTGTTGGAGCTTCTTGTAACGTCTATATGCTTGATGTATATGGTTTTATAGACTCGCTGGGGGAATTACTTGTTTTTGCCTAAAAGTGTTTTTGTAACCTGGAAAAAATTGAGAGATGATTTTATCAGTTTTTATAGTCAATTATAAATAAATGAGAAATGAATGTCTTAATTTAATTAAAACGTATATAGCATCACATAATTGTGAAATCACACAACTGTGAAATCACACAATTGTGAAATCATACAATTGTTAAATCAATTGAGAAATGAGTATACAAAGAAAAAAATGAAAAATCACACAACTATTGAAATCACACAACTGTGAAATCTTACAACTGTGAAATCAATGTCTCAGTTATTAAACTTAAATTCATGTTTGAACAAATGTGAAATGAATGTACTAGTTATTATATTCAAATTCATGTGTGAATAACTGTGAAATACATGTCTTAGTTATTATAATAATTGTGAAAAATTGATAGATGAATTTATCAATTGTGAAAAAAAATGACATAACTGTGAAATCACACAACTGTGAAATGAGACAACTGTGAAATCACATAACTGTGAAATCAATGTCTCAGTTATTAAACTCAAACTTAAGTGTGAACAACTGTGAAATGAATGTACCAGTTATTATATCCAAATTCATGTGTGAACAACTGTGAAATACATGTCTCAATTATTATAATAATTGTGAAAAATTGAGAGATGAATTTATCAGTTTCTACAACTGAAAAATAAAAAAAATGAGACAACTGTGAAATCACACAACTCTAAAATCAGTTGAGAAATGATTTTATTAGTGAAAAATGAAATTATTATTTTTTAAAATGGTGAAATTAATTGAGAAATGAAAAATGATTTTCTTGAATTTTTACTAGTGAAAAATAAGATTTTTATTTTTAAAATTTGAATTATGTGTTGAGTGTACTTGTTTGATTCGTTTTGACGACACGATTAAAACGGTAGTATCGGATTATTTTTTCAATTTCTAGATTTTGAGATATTACATTTTAAAATTTTAAGGAAAAACAAAAAGAAAGAGAGAAAAAGTAGGAGGAAGGGAGAGAGAAAAAGTTGGAGAAAGAGAGTGAGAAAACGTAGGAGAAAGAGAGAGAGAAAACGTCAGATGTAGCGCTGGAAGAATAGTGCGCCGGTGAGAAAGGAGGGGCAGTCTGGTCATGCAAAAATTTTAGGGGGTTTTTGGTGAGTTTTCAAAATGTCTGTCCTTATTGGTCATTTTTATTCTGCTGAAGGACTTATTGGTCAAAGCCTCTTATTAAATAATAATAATAATAATAGTTGTAGAAACAACATAAATTAATCATTATTATCATTATTATTTACTTACCTAATATTTAATAATAAAAATATGAATTTTTGATTTATTAGAGAAGTAATTGGAAGGTGCTTCTTTAAGTTTTTTATTTTTTTTTATTATTATTATTATTATGAAAGATCATAAAAATTATAATGATATTCTTTTCAATATTATCACAATCACTATTGTTTTTCATTCTTATTAAATATATTTTGTTGTTATAACAATTATTATTGTTATTATATCCAATAATATTACAATTAAATGTTTTTTAATTGAAAAAAACTTTTGTATTTGTAATACGTCATTAATTGAAAGTTAATTTTTTTATTAATATGAAAACTCAAACATAACCGCGTTAGTCAATTCGTTAATGTTTGGGCTTTTTGGTATCGATAATTTAATTTTAGGACCTTTAAGATTGAAAAAATATTTTGTGGGTTTTTTGGATATGAAAAATTTTTAGTGGGGTTTTTTAGTATTTTTCCAAAAAAAAAAAAAACACTTACTAACTTACATTTTGCCAAACTTGCAATATGAATAGTGTTTTAGACAATTATATCTTCAACTCACTTACGATGTTCACCCATTTTCTATGTGACAAAGTCTCGCATACAACCGTTGCATGGTCGTGCGGCGGGCTTGGCCCATGGAGCAGCCCGCCCGAGCCGCCCGACAGTGACTCCTCCACTCCCAGCACGACACGTGACATTTAAAAAAAAACCCAATAACTTTAAAATGCTATATCTTGATATTTATAACTCGGAAAAAAATTAAAATACTGTTGTGTTCGTCTCGACGAGATGAATAAAACTACATAAGTCATGATATGATTTGTTTTTTTTAAAAATATATATATATATTTACACACAAAAAGTTTGAGCTGCTCATCAGATGTAACACCCTGTTCTGATAAAAGTAACAGTTTCATTTTCAAAAAGTAATACTTTTCACAGTCAAATTTAACAGCAATTTTACAAGAAAAATTAAATTGTTTGATAGTTTTTGTGGTTATAAAAAGTAATATTTGAAGTGTAACAAAGTGAATATATAATTATAATTTTTTATATAGATGAATGTAACATTTTTATTTAGTAAATGTTACTTTTCTTGTTTAAAAAATGAGTAAAAATTCATATATATAATCGAGTTGCATTTCAATTGTTACTTTCTCAATAAAAAATTGTTATATTTCAGATATAATGTTATATTTAAGAATATAAACTGTTACAATTGAGAAAAAAAAATGTTACATTCATTTTTTATAAAATATAACATTAGTTTAGTTTGTCAATCTTATGTTAATTTGGAAAAAAAAAAGTGTTACATTTGAAAAAAAAATAGTGTTACATTCCTTTATAAAAAGTGTGACATTAATTTAGTTGTCAATCTTTATGTTATCTTAATCTATTGCAGCAAAATTGTGGTACATTTAAAAAAAAAAAAAGTGTTACATTTGAAAAAAATAGTGTTTGAGAAAATTTTGGGGGAAACTAGTTCCTCCATAAGTTATAAAAAGTCCTGTTTTTATAAGGTAAAAGGTTTAGGGTTAGGGGTTTTAGGTTTAGATTTTAAGGTTTCAGGTTTAAGATTTAAGAGTAAAAAACAGGACTTTTTATAACTTATGGAGGAACTAGTTTCCTCCAAAACACATCGTGTTACATTCCTTTATAAAAAAGTGTGACATTGGTTTAGTTGTCAATCTTTATGTTATCTTTAATCTATTGCAGCAAAATTGTGGTACATTTTGAAAGAAAAAAAAAGTGTTACATTTGAAAAAAAAAATGTTACATTTCGTTATAATAAGTGTTACTTTTGTTGGGAGGAAAAAAGTTAGGGTGGAAAAAAAAATCTCATCGGTAAAAAAAAAAAGAAAAAAAAAAGAAGGGCGGCTCCGTGCGCCGTCGCATGGTGTGGCGGTTTGCACAGGAGACCCCCCTCTTTCTATGTTTCCTTCATAAGCAATCACAACCAATATATGATTCTTACTCTTGGACAGAAGGAGTATTTTTTTTTCTTGCATATAACATCACACTCAAGCTAACGATATCCAAATTTTATTGTTAAATTGTTTTGTGGATAGCACATGATACACGATTTTCAAGGATAAAACAGGAAAGTTACTCCACCTTCTTTCCCTGACATTTCCTTTTACTTGAGTTCAATATTATCCTTACACTAGTGTACATTTTTGCCCAACTTTTTATTTTGGATTATTACCCATTCATTTCCAAATGAGTTTTTTGTTTTTTTAAACCAAAAAATGAGGGGGGGGGGGTTTACATTATTATCATTAAGCTTGTCTCTTATGCGGCCGCCGCATGGCGTGCGACGGTGCACGGAGCCGAGCCGCCTTCTTTTCTTTCTTTTTTTTGCCGAGTTTTTTTTTTTTGCCACCCCCAACTTTTTTTCCCTCCCAGCAAAAGTAACACTTATTATAACGAAATGTAACACTTTTTTTTTCAAAAATGTACCACAATTTTGCTGTAATAGATTAAAGATAACATAAAGATTGACAAATAAACAATGTCACACTTTTTATAAAGGGATGTAACACTATTTTTTTCAAATGTAACACTTTTTTTTTTCAAATGTAACATTTTTTTTTCAAAAATATACCACAATTTTGATGCAATAGATTAAAGATAACATAAAGATTGACAACTAAACCAATATCACACTTTTTATAAAGTAATGTAACACTCTGTTTTTCAAAATGTAACACTTTTTTTTCAAAATTAACATAACATTAACAACTAAACTAATGTTACATTTTATAAAAAATGAATGTAACATTTTTTTATCTCAATTGTAATAGTTTATATTTTTAAATGTAACATTATATCTCAAATGTAACAATTGAAATTGAGAAAGTAACAATTGAAATCAAACCCTTTTTTTTTGTAGAACTGCTGTTACATTTAACAGTTGAAAGTGTTACTTTTTAAAAGATGAAATTGTTACTTTTATCAGAACAGAGTGTTACATCTTAGCTGAAGAGCAGCTCAAACTTTTTGTGTGTAAAAAAACATATTTTTTTTAAAAAAATAAAATCATATCATGACCTATGTAGTTTTATTCGTCTCGTCGAGACGAACACAACGGTATTTAAAAAAAACTGAGTTATAAATATCAAGATATAGCATTTTAAAAGTTATTTGTTTTTTTTTAAGGAGGACACGTGGCAGCGCGCGGTTGGTGAACCAGCGTGTGGCTCACAGCGCGCCACGTGTCCTCTGGGAGTGGAAGAATGGCGGGCGGGTGTGTAGCGACCCCAAAACCCGTTTATATTTATTTTATATTTTTGGGGATTTTTATTTGACTTATATGTGCATTTTTATGTGTTGCATCATATTTTATGATTTGCATATCATACTTGATTATTTGTGTTATTTACTTAGTTAGTAAAAATAATGATTAAAGGAGTTAAATGATTAAGTTGAAACTTTAGGGTCCTAGTTGAAAATGTAAGTTTAGGGGCTAAAGTGTTAAAAACAAATCTTGGGTGACCATTTTGTGAAAATGGGAAAGATATTTAAGGAAACTTCTTCCTTCCTTCTCTGTGTTTACAATTACATTCTGCAACATTCCTCCGTAGGTTAAGAAAGAAAAAGGTAAGTTCAACCCATTTCGATTTAATTCTTTTTATTTACTTACCCGTTTTAAAAACTAATTATATAAAAATGATCAGGGCGTCGAGTAGGTCATTCCTAGCCGAACAAAACTTATTTCAGCGATACTTTTTCCGGAACTAGGTAAGTTACTAATTCCCCTTTAAATGTTAAAATGGTCATAAGTATGCTTTATATGTTTTATATGTGATAAAACAATGTTTTGGTATGTTTTGTTTATACTTGAAATTTGGGACAAAAAGGGAGTAGTATGAAATGGTTATTGTTGGTGTTGGTATTGTTCTTAGGCTAAGGTTTAGCCTTTGTGTAAGTTGAAATATTAAGTGTTGCAAGTTTTGGTAATTTTGGGTTGTGAAACAAAAGGAGTGAAATTTGGTTTAGTTTTTAGGCCTGCCGGGTGATGTGGGCGGCCGCCCAAAAGTGGGCGTGCGGCCGCACATCTATCTGAAGGTTTTTCTTCTTGGAGCAAGGCACTTTGGGCGGCCGCACAGCCCAGTTTGGGCGACCGCCCAGTTGTCTGGAAAAAGTTTAGAGAGTTTAAACTAAGGGGTTTAGAGATCAACCTTAGTCTAGTTTTTGGGTAGTGTCCTAAAGTACTTAAATGATTGTTGTGGAATGTTAGTAATGGATTAAATGTCCTTTTTATGGACTCTTTATACGGATTCTTTGTGTGCATCTTGTGATGTATTTGGCTTAGTTCCTTCTTGGATTAAATGCCCCGGGTTTTGTTTAGCAAGTATTTATTACTGTGCTTCTTGTTAAAAGTCCAGCTGGTCTTGTTGTGGAGTCAGCCAATGGAAGAATTATAGTGGTACAGGTAAGTCCACTATAAGGTTTTCCATTGGAGCTTGTGAGTCAGGCGGTGGAAGAATTATAGTGGCACACAAGCCAAGTTCACTATAAGATGTCCACTGTGCCTTCTAGTTTCCCCAGTCCAGATTGGCCTTGGATGGGATGAATTGCTCCCTTTGGTGAGTATTTGGATTATGACTTTGTGTCATATTTCCTTCTCTGGTTACTTGGTTCTATTGGTTATGATTTGGTTTTCGGGATCCCGACGGCTTCAGCTATTTATGCTGTTCAGATGGTTTTCTCTGATGGGTTTCTCAGATGGTATTCTCATCAGTTATGGTTATTGGTTAAACCTTGGCTTTGGTATCCACCGGAGTGTGGGCAATGTGATATAAGTGATATATGACTTGATGTTATATGCTATATGCTTACTTGTTGATATTGTTTCTTTATGATCATCATATCAGCATGTAACGTAGTTGCATTTAGTAGCTTACTGAGATTTATTCTCACCCTTATTTGTTTATTGTTTTAGATAAAGGCGGGTCCAGGGGATAGGACACTCGGCACGGGAGGACGTTGTTTTGGTTGGTAAGAGTTGGGACTTGTTTTGGTTGAAGGTTACATTATGTAAATGTAAACCCTTTGGGGTAGAGTAACCGTACTTTCTTATGGTCACATCTATTTTGGTAAATGTTGATGTATGTATATTTGTTTAAAAGTTGTAAGCCTTTGGGCTAAGTACTTTCGTTGTGAAAGTGTTTGTAAAAGGTTGTTTCAAGTTAAGTGAAGTCTTTGAACTTCAAGTGTGTTTTGTGCCACTTTCTAAAAGGACATTTTGAAAAAAAAAAATTCTAAAAGGTTTTATAACGTCTTCCGTTCGTGTCCCGAGCGTGGGGCCAAGTAGGACCACGGATACGGGGCGCGACAGTTGGTATCAGAGCTAGGTTGTAGATGGTCTAGAATGACTAAATGACCTAGGAGGGTAGTAGAGTATAGAGTGAGTAACGTTGAGTGTTTGATGCAGGTATTCATTAAAAATGGGTGAAACTGACGGAGATCAGGCCGGCTCTTCGGGGCAAGGGGATGCCAGAGAAGAGGCTCGAATTATGTTTCAGGGAATGTTTGAAGCAGCGATGAAAACTTTAAGTGATCAGAGGCAAGAAAGGGAACAGGTACCACCAAGATATGGCCTAGAACAGTTTCTGAAAATGAAGCCTATGGAGTATGATGGAGAGCCCGATGTATCTAAAACTGAAAGGTGGATTGAATCGATGGAAAAGATCTTTGATGCTTTGAGATGTTCGGAGGAAGATCAAGTCAGGTTTGCTACCTATAAACTGAATGGAGCGGCTGAGCATTGGTGGAAAGCTTTGAAAACAAAATGGGATGAGACTCATGTACCTTATACTTGGGAGAATTTTCTGGGAAAGTTCAAAGAACACTTTATTCCTCGAGTAGATCAAGACAGGAAGGAGATGGAATTCTTAACTTGGAGCAAGGTTCTATGTCAATTGCTCAATATTCAGCTAAATTTTCAGAGTTGTCCAGGTATTGTACTCACCTAGTGGCAACTGAGGAGAGGAAGGCTACGAGGTTTGTGAAAGGTTTGAAAACCGTGATTAGAATTCAGCTAGTATCCCATAAGTTGCAAGATTTTCAGGATGCAGTGGATCGAGCTTACCAGGTGGAGCATGACATTGAGGAACATAAAAGGAAGATGGAATTGTTAGGCGCTGGGAAGCAAGTTAGGCAACCACAACGGGGTGAGAGTAGAGGAAATCAAGGTGGATCTTCACAATTTAAAGGGTTTTCTCAAAGGCAGTCAGGTAACAGAAATCAAAGTAACACTTCAGGGAGTCAGAGTAGAGGAGTTTGTAATTATTGTCAGAAAGAAGGGCATTCAGAAGAGAGATGTTGGAAGAAGCAGGGCAAGTGTTTGAACTGTGGTCAGTTAGGACATTTTCAGAGGGATTGCCCTAAGTATAGGATGCAAGCATCGGGAAGTGTGGTTGGGTCCTCTCAGGGTCAGAAGAGGGATTCCTCAGGCAAGCCTAAGGTTCAGGGTCGTGTCTATGCTATTTCTCAGCAACAGGCTTCGGAGTCCTCTAATGTGATAGGAGGTATTATTTCTGTGTCTAGTTTGAGGGCACGTACACTTATAGACCCTGGCTCATCGCATTCTTATGTGTCTGTGCATTTTGCTTCTCGATTGCATATGTCTTCTGAATCTCTACCTTATGTGTTAGAGGTGTCAACTCCTATAGGGGAGTGTTTGGTGACCAATGAGGTGTTGCATTCTTGTGATGTGCATATACGTGAGCATGTTTTACCTGCTGATTTAGTTATCTTACCATTACAAGATTTTGATGTTATCTTGGGTATGGATTGGTTGGGTAATATCATGCGTCTGTTGATTGTGCTAATAAAGTGGTCACATTTTCTATCCCAAATGTTCCTAAATTTTCTTTTGAAATTGTTCCCTGGGGTAGAGAGATTAGAATTATTTCTTATATGAAGGCTAGAAAGTTGTTGAACCGTGGTTGTGCGGGGTATTTGGCTAGTGTTCTGGATACTACTAAAAGGGTTCCTGATATTGAGGATGTGCCTATTGTTAAAGAATTTTCAGATGTATTTTCTTCTGAGTATGCTATGCCTCCTGACCGGGAAATAGAGTTCTGTATTGACTTACTTCCAGGTACGGCTCCTATATCTGAGGCACCTTACAGAATGGCCCCAGCTGAATTGAAAGAGTTGAAGGTTCAGTTGCAAGAGTTACTTGATCGAGGATTCATTCGTCCTAGTGTATCCCCGTGGGAGCTCCAGTATTGTTTGTTAAAAAGAAAGATGGGTCCTTGAGGCTATGTATTGACTACAGAAAGCTGAATCAGGTAACTATAAAGAATAAATATCCGCTTCCTCATATTGATGATTTATTTGATCAACTTCAGGGGTCAGTTGTCTTTTCAAAACTTGACTTGAGGAGTGGGTACCATCAGTTGAAAATCCGTTCTGAAGACATTTCTAAAACTGCTTTTCGTAGTAGATATGGCCATTATGAGTTTCTTGTTATGCCTTTCGGGTTGACTAATGCTCCGGCTGTTTTTATGGATATGATGAATAGGGTCTTTAAACCTTATCTCGATACCTTCGTGGTTGTATTTATTGATGATATTTTGGTTTATTCCAAGTCCCGGGAGGAGCATGAACAGCATTTGCGAATGGTTTTATCTATTCTTCGTGAGAAGCAGTTGTTTGCTAAATTCAGTAAATGTGCTTTTTGGCTCAATGAAGTATCTTTTCTTGGGCATGTGATCTCTAATAAAGGTATATCAGTTGATCCATCCAAAGTTGAGGCTATTGTGAATTGGAGGAGGCCAGAATCAGTTACAGAAATTCGAAGTTTCTTGGGGTTAGCCGGGTACTACAGAAGGTTCATTGAGGGGTTTTCTAAGATTGCAACTCCCTTGACTCAGTTGACTCGAAAGAATATTCCTTATGTATGGGATGAAAAATGTCAAGCTAGTTTTGAAGAGTTGAAGAAGAGATTGACTACAGCTCCAATTCTCGCCCTACCTAATGGTAATGATGATTTGGTAATCTATAGTGATGCTTCTAAAGAAGGCCTCGCGTGTGTATTAATGCAGAATGGAAGGGTGATTGCATATGCTTCGAGGAAGTTGACTCCGAGTGAGCAGAATTATCCTACCCATGACATGGAGCTTGCAGCTATTGTTTTTGCATTACATAAGTGAACATTATCTTTACGGAGCAAAGTTTGAGATTTTCACAGATCATCAGAGTTTGAAGTATCTTTTCTCCCAGAAAGAGTTGAATAATAGACAACGAAGATGGATGGAGCTATTGAAGGATTACGATTGTACAATTTCCTATCATCCGGGCAAGGCAAATGTGGTAGCTGATGCTATTAGCCGGAAGTCTTATGTAGCTTCATTGATGGTGCGGGAATGGAAGATGTTGGAGGATGCTCGAGATTGGAGTCCTTATGAATCAAGGCATGGAGCTATTTTTGCGAACATTCAAGTATTTCCAACTTTAGTTCAACAAATAAAAGGAAGCTCAGAAGGATGACCCGGATTGGTAAAGATTATGGATAAAATCAAGGAAGGTAAATTTGAGGATTTCTCACTCAGTTCTGAAGGGGTATTGACTTTCAGAGGTCGATTGTGTATACCTAATGTTGATGGGGTTAAACACCAAGTTCTTGATGAAGGCCATAAATCAAGGTATACTATTCATCTCGGAGTACTAAATGTATCAGAATTTGAAGCAACACTTTTGGTGGAATAATATGAGAGAGAGAGATAGAGGATTATGTATCCAAGTGCTTAACATGTCAACAAGTTAAAGCTGAATATCAAAGGCTGCAGGATTGCTTCAACCATTAGAGATTCCTGAATGGAAGTGGGAACATGTTACCATGGATTTTGTGACAGGGTTACCTCGTACTCGAAGAAGGTTTGATGCGTTTGGGTGATTATTGATAGATTGACAAAGTCTTCTCATTTTCTACCTATTGAGATCGGTTATTCTATGGAAAAGCTTGCAACTTTGTACATTAATGAGATCGTGAGGTTACATGGAATTCCAGTGAGCATTGTATCTGATCGTGACCCTAGATTCACATCTCAGTTTTGGCAAGCGTTTCAGAAGGCTTTGGGTTCAGAGTTGAGATTTAGTACAGCTTTTCATCCTCAAACAGATGGCCAGTCCGAGAGAACTATCCAGATTCTTGAGGATATGTTGAGGGCTTGCTCAGTTGATTTTTCAGATTCGTGGGATATTCATTTGCCTCTCGTAGAGTTTGCTTATAATAACAGTTTTCAGTCCAGTATTTGGGATGGCTCCTTATGAAGCCTTGTATGGAAGGAAATGTCGGTCTCCTATCTGTTGGGATAAGTGGGAGAAGCCCGATTTGGGGTGTTCAGATGGTTAATGATTCAGTTGAGAAGGTTAAACTTATTCGAGATCGTTTGAGTACTGCCCAGAGTAGACAGAAAAGCTACGCTGATCATCGGAGACGAGATCTTGAGTTCGAAAAAGGTGACTTTGTGTTTTTGAAGGTTTCCCTAAGGTGGGTATTCGAAGATATGGAAAGAAAGGCAAGCTTGCTCCGAGGTATATTGGTCCATTTGAGATTCTTGGAAGAGTGGGGGATCGAGCTTATCGTCTTGCATTACCTCCTTCTCTTGATAAGATCCATAATGGTTTTCATGTTTCTATGCTTCGGAAGTATGTGTATGATTCTTCTCATGTTCTAGCTGAGATACCCGAGGATATTGAGCCGAGTATGTCTTATGAGGAACATCCGGTCCAAGTCATTGATTCGAAGGTGCAAGAATTGAGAAACAAAAGTATCCCTCTTGTTCGAGTTGTGTGGGGAATCACAATGTGGAGGAATCGACTTGGGAACTTCGGGAGGAGATCGAGAGGAAGTACCCTTGGTTGTTTGAGGGCCTCGGTAAGTAACCCTAAAATTCGGGACGAATTTTCTTTAAGGGGGAGTGATTGTAGCGACCCCAAACCCGTTTATATTTTATTTTATATTTTTGGGGGATTTTTTATTGACTTATATGTGCATTTTATGTGTTGCATCATATTTTTATGATTTGCATATCATACTTGATTATTTGTGTTATTTACTTAGTAGTAAAAATAATGATTAAAGGAGTTTAAATGATTAAGTTGAACTTAGGGTCCTAGTTGAAAATGTAAGTTTAGGGGCTAAAGTGTTAAAACAAATCTTGGGTGACATTTTGTGAAAAATGGGAAAGATATTTAAGGAAACTTCTTCCTTCCTTCTCTGTGTTTACAATTACATTCTGCAACCTTCCTCCGTAGGTTAAGAAAGAAAAAGGTAAGTTCAACCCATTTCGATTTAATTCTTTTTATTTACTTACCCGTTTTAAAAACTAATTATATAAAAATGATCAGGGCGTCGAGTAGGTCATTCCTAGCCGAACAAAACTTTTTTCAGCGATACTTTTTCCGGAACTAGGTAAGTTACTAATTCCCCTTTAAATGTTAAAATGGTCATAAGTATGCTTTATATGTTTTATATGTGATAAAACAATGTTTTGGTATGTTTTTGTTTATACTTGAAATTTGGGACAAAAAGGGAGTAGTATGAAATGGTTATTGTTGGTGTTGGTATTGTTCTTAGGCTAAGGTTTAGCCTTTGTGTAAGTTGAAATATTAATGTGTTGCAAGTTTTGGTAATTTTGGTTTGTGAAAACAAAAGGAGTGAAATTTGGTTTAGTTTTTAGGCCTGCCGGGTGATGTGGGCGGCCGCCCAAAAGTGGGCGTGCGGCGCACATCTATCTGAAGGTTTTCTCTTGGAGCAGGGCACTTTGGGCGGCCGCACAGCCCAGTTTGGGCGACCGCCCAGTTTTTGTCTGGAAAAAGTTTAGAGAGTTAAACTAAGGGGTTTAGAGATCAACCTTAGTCTAGTTTTTGGGTAGTGTCCTAAAGTACTTAAATGATTGTTGTGGAATGTTAGTAAATGGATTAAATGTCCTTTTATGGACTCTTTATACGGATTCTTTGTGTGCATCTTGTGATGTATTTGGCTTAGTTCCTTCTTGGATTAAATGCCCCGGGTTTTGTTTAGCAAGTATTTATTACTGTGCTTCTTGTTAAAGTCCAGCTGGTCTTGTTGTTGGGTATCCCACATATATCTCAGTTTTAATGTATTAGGATTTATTAGATTTGATTGATCCATCACCTAAGTTTTATTTCATGGACTTTAGACCCACATGTAAGAAGTATTTATACTTCATTTTTAGGTTGTCCATTGTTATAGAATAGGCTTAGAAATAGGGCAAAGATCAAGTTTCAAGAAAATCACTCAGTGAGTTTGAGCCGCGCTTATGCGCCTCCTGCGCCACGCGCCATGCGCCTCTTCACTCGCGCCTTGCGCCATTTAGAGCGCGCGCATAAGGATTTCTTCATAAGCTTACGCGCCTCTGCGCCCCTTGTTTTAAGCGCACGCTTACTGTGCGCCTATTGGCTAAATGCGCCTCTTGGCTCAAACGCGCCTCAAAGTGTTTATTCAAACACTCAGTGATTTATTGAAGACTCGAAGACTTGAAAAGAATTCAAATTACGCCAATGATCCAACGGTGGATAAAAGATGCATATGCGCCTAATCTGTGACACGTGTCCATACGGTCACATTTATGTGAGTGTCAAAATGGCCATAAAATATGCATGCTCCAATCAACGAACGACAGCTCATCTTATCCCAAGGATTTCCAACGCTAGTTTTTTGAAGTTCACTATAAATACCCCATAACTTCAACATTTTGAAGTTGCTGAGTTTTTGCTAAGAATTTCAAGAATTTCTCTCTCAAAGCATTTGGTTGAAGATTTGAAGATTGCCTTTCGTTTTTCCAGATTTCTCAAAAGAACATCTTCATACCTTCATCCTTAGCCCAGATCTTCAAAGCCTTAACACTTTGTTTCTTGTGCTCTCCATCTCAAGATCTAAAGAGCCTTGATTCTAAGAACACACACGCACCTCTTTAAGATTAATCATTTAGATTTCATCTTTTAGAGATACACCGGTTATTGTTTTGGATTGTTCTTTCATAGTAATAGATCTTGAGTTAGTGTATAAGCTCAAACATGTATTTGTAACACTCACTCATTATATAAGATCTCGATTAGAAATCCAAGACTAACCATCTTGTATAGAGACGTAGATCTTTCATTGATCGAACCTCTCCAAATAGCTTGTGTTATTATCTTGTCATTTCTTTCAAGTTATTATTTTCACTCACTATTTGCTTGTTTACTCATTGTAGATTGATTGAACTGAATTGTGTTGTGTTTTGTTTTATCATTTGCCTTAGTTCCTTATTTCACTCACTTTGAGCCAAAATACTTAGTGTGTGTGTTGCGCTCCCTTTATCACTTTGCGCCTACTTTCATTACTAAATTCCGCTGTGCATTTCACTCACTCACTTAGGCGCATTTCATAACGCTTACTTGATAAAGTGCGCATTCGCAATTGAGTTTTTCAAGGGTACGAAAAGAATTTTAAAACAGCTATTCACCCCCCCTCTAGCTATTTTTCATACCCTTTGTTGCCCTTTGGGACCAACACGTGTTATCAGAGCAAACACCTTTATAAAACATTTTTCGTTTTTCAAGCTTAACAGCTTGGGTGCCGATTCTAAATGGCAAACTCAAAACCTATGGCAACTGCAAACTACACTCACCGTTCCGGTCTTTGATGAAATCATTTTGACGTAGGAAATTCAGCATATTGACTCATCTCAACTCAATCGATGAAAGGCTCCATGACACCGTCGTTTATGGACCTTATATTCCGATGAAGGCGAATCCAAATCCACGCACCAACGCTGCTCAACCTACTGTCCTAAAACCAAGGGAAGAATGGACGCGAGGAAAGAAATTAGAAGAGTCGCAAATGATGGCAAAGCAAGAAACATTCTTCTAAGCACTCTAAGCACGGCGATGAAACAACAAGTCATGCATTGTGCTACTGGCAAATGAGCTATGGGTGATGCTATTGAAGAGCATATTGAAGGAGACACCGTTTGCAAGGAGAACAAGAAATACGAAGTTCAAAAGAGATTCAACAATTTCTCTCAACTCCCCGGTGAAAACTTAAGGCAAACTTATGAAACGCTACTGTGAAATTATCAATCTATGTATTTCACTTGGCATGAAGTTTACCAACAAAGATTTGAATGTAAATTTTTCTACAAGCTTTTGGATCAAGATACCTTCATAAATCTAGCGCTCTTGAAGACGCTGGAACTTTAGATGTTTGGACTTTAAGGAACCTATATGCAAATCTCAAAGTTTACGAACTCAAACTCCAACGAATCAGTGAAACTGAAGGAAAGTCAAATCTATGGCTATGATGGCGCACAGAGAAGCCGCGCCTACTCCTGCGCCTACACCTGCGCCTGTACAAGATGAGAAAAGCTCCGATCCCAAAATTTCTACTTCTGAGCT
>JAOWBW010002672.1:0-61040 GCA_026119855.1 Campanula takesimana | reverse complement strand
TTTGCTTTAGCACTCTCCGTGCTTTCCTTTGCCTTTGCTTCTTCTTTAGCAGCTTTCTCCCCCTTAATGGTATCAATCTCCAAACGCTGCATATCAAGACGATATAATAAAGCAGTTTGAGCAGTAAGGAGTTGATTAAGCTGCAGCTGCGTAGCGACTTGATTCGCTTGAACAGAATGCAAGCTCTGCACGATCTGGCGCAGCTCAGCTGAGGAGGAAGGAGGAGACTCCGGGGCTGAAGATGAGGATGAACTGGAGAAGAATCACTGCTGTTGGTGGCTGCGGAACTAGTGCGGCGCTTTTTCAATCCTTTAGCGCTGCTGCGCACCTTCTGCTTGAGACGAGGCGAGGTATGTGCGATATCAGCACTGTGGATGGCTTCTTGAGAGGCTATGTGCATTTGCTCCCCATCAACAGCATCATCATCTGAATCACACGGAAAGCAGCCTTGCGCTTTCATAGTGGTTGGCTTGAGGGAGCAGGCGCTGGAATGCTGGTAGGATCTGCCTCTTTGATAGAAATCCTTTGGTGGATTGAACCAAAGGAATATCCTTGAGCTTTTTGCTACTGGACTGAGCAATACCCTTCCCCTTACGATTGTACGCTTCTTCTGCGGTCTCCTTGCGCAGCATCAGTTGAAGATCTTCCTGCATTCTCTTGGATTTGACCACAGGAATTGGGCCTATCCAGGGTTCCTTGTTGGGAGCGGCATCAGACAGCCAGATTTCATAGTAATCGGCGTGCCTATCTCACTGCGCAAATTCTGAAGTGTACTCTGGAATAGTACTTTGCGTCGCAAGACTGCTTCTTGATTGACTTTTCTTCAACAAGGTGGCCAATTCACCATAAGTCAATAGGAGTTGGTTAGCAGTCTGCAGTGAGTTCTGTACTTGTTTTCCCTGCGTTCAGCTTCTTCTCATAGCTTGTCATCCCCTTCACAATCTCATTGAATATTATCTGCGGCCAGTCTAGTTGATCTTCGTTGAAGATGGCTGCGCAGTATTCCCACTGCTTAGAGATGAAATGTCCATTATTTCTATTCTTGCAGATGAGGGAGTCTCCAATTAGGGTGCACAGGTGATACATCACCTCACCAAATTCCTTTCGGTTATACATTGGCCACTTCTTGTTGAGAGAAGGGATGCCAATGAGCTTCTGTGCAAGCGCATTTTGATGAGCCTCATCATAGTTGACTGAAGAACTATCAACATTGAAGTTTAGGAGGCTACGAATGTGATTGGGGTGAACCATTTATCACAGCGCTGAACGGTGGCCATGATCATCATTTCTGGTGTCTTGCCTTCATGTGTGCAGGAACAACTCTTGCTGTCCTGAAGAATTCATCTAACAGAGCAGGCACTATGAAGGATTGCTCAAGAGTGAATAATGGAAGAATGCCGGAGGTGCTGAGAAGATGAAGCAGATGACGACCAATCGCATCTAAAGAGAGATCTGCCTGAATAAGTTCCCAACCCAGAATGAAGTAAACGTGTCCCCATTTCCCTTTCAAGGATCACTTGTTAATTCTTGAGGAGATGATATTAGATGTTGATGAGCTTGATAATAGTGCTTGGTAGGATTGAAAAACTGCTATGGTGGACATATTATCGCAGGAGTTGGATAATTCTTATCATGAATCCCATAGTCCACAGGTTGTTGCTTCATTCATAAGATTTGGCAGCAGCAGCTTTCACCGGCAATATATTCTGCTTCAGTAGTGGAGATGGACACAGCAGCTTGTCTCTTGCTTGCCCATGCTAGTCGATTTCCAAGGAAATGACCAGTTCCACTTGTGCTCTTCCTATCAATTGTGCACGCTGCGTAGTCCGCATCTGAATAACCTACAAGTTTAAAGTTCGAATCTTTGGTGTACCAAAGTCCAAGTGTTAACAGAGCTAAAAATATATCTAATACTTTTTACAGCAGTTATGGTGCTTCAGAAGGATTAGCGTGATAGTGCGCACATATCCAGTCAACATAATATCTTGGCCATCTAGCAGAAGATAAAGGAGAGTTAATCATACCTAGATATAGTCTGATCAACTTTACCTTTTAAGTCTGTTAAATTTGTTGCTTGTGTCCATTGGAGTGTCGTATGCTTTAGCATTCAAGTCCAAACTTCTTGATTAAGTTCCTAGTGTACTTGACTTGATTTGCGAAGATGCCCTCATTTAATTGCATGATGAAGCCCGAGGAAGATGTGAGTTCTCCCATCATGCTCATTTCAAACAGCTTTTCATTTGCTTTTCAAAGCGCTTACAAAGAGACTCATTAGTAGAACAAAATAATATCATCGACATAAATTTGAAACGAGTAAGGAGTGATCATTATACTTAGCATAAAAAGAGTTGTATTGATTTTACCGCACTTGAAGCCTTTCTCTAGTAGGAATTTTGATAGCGTTTTGTACCATGCTTTTGGAGCTTGCTTAAGACCATACAAAGCTTTCTTGCTTTGATTCTGTAATTCTTCCATTCCCATCCATCTTGTTTCCGAACACCCATTGAAGTGCTAAATATGGTTGAGCTTTTCTTGCACTTCTTGCATAGCATCAATTCATCTTAGAATATGGAGCACTCTATCAATCTTCTTTGATCCGACATGAGAGATAACGAATGCTACACCGCAAAGTTTGATGCTCTCAATGTGCGAAATCCCTATATTGTGATGATAGGAATACGAAGATCAATGGGTATTTTATTTACTTCAGGATCACGATCATCAAAGGTGATTTGTTGAAGTGGAGAAACATCATGCGCAGAAGGATGTTTGCGCATCAGGAGTTGCAACTTCAGGCGCAGCATTTATAGTATGCGCATGATATGGACTATTCTGAATCTGCTTGATCTATGTCCTGCGCAGGAATAGAATTACTGCGCACCTGTCTAAAAAGCTCAGCAGAGTCATCAGAATCATTGGGAGCAAATGTGGCAAGGAGAGAATGCTTATCAAAAAAGTAGCATGTACAGATACTAAAATGACTAGAGAATTTATTATTAAGATCATGAAAAGCTTATAGACTGATTGGCATACCCAACGAAAATACCTTTATCTGCTTTGGCGTCGAATTTTTCCTTAATAGCGTTTGCAGCCAAAGAACTTTGAAGAAAGCAATGTTGGGCGCTCTTCCTCTCCATAGCTCATATGGAGTCTTGTTGTAGGATTTGTTGATGAGGGATCTATTCTGAGTAAAGCAAGCAGTGTTGACAACTTCTCCCCAGAAATACTTTTGAATAGCTTAGCTGCTATCATTATTTTTTCCCAGCCTCAATCAACGTGTCGATTCTTTCTTTCCACAACGCCATTTGTTGAGGAACTCCATCAGCAGAGAAATTGTGATCGATACCATTTGTTGGTTCTTTGTTTGGTACTCACAATATTGAGCGACATCGTTGTTCATAAATTCTGTTCCATTGAAGTGTCGAACTCTATTGATGTCTTCTATGTTTGGAGATTAAGGAGAACAGCCAGGATATCATAGAGATACCACAGGTTGGGTCCAAAGCTTCGCGGTAGTGAGCGGTCCAAACATATGATGTGAAGCGGATGTAAGCGTTTTGACATCGGAGCAATCTTGCTAGAGGAAAACTGCTCAGGTTGCTTACTAAGCTGGTATGGTGCTTATACCATGCTAGCTGCTTTCACTTAAGCTTATTGCTACAAAACAAGGATTAGTAAATAGAAATTATAGCGTAAGATCAAATAGATTAGAAATTGGTCTTACGAGTCCTTGTGAGCAAAGTTAGTCCAGAAACGCCATTTTTGGTGTAACATAGCGTTGAAGTGATATGGCATTCCAGAACTTTATCTCATAATTGTGATATGGAGAGCAGGTTGCTTGAGACTTAATCTTTTATGATTAGTCCAAATCCAATTATGTGCCCTTTGTTGTTGTCACCATATATTACTGAGTGATCTCTTCCTTCGTGCGCACATTTAAGAGTGTTGACATCTCTAGTAGTGTCTAGAATCCACTGTCGATATCAACTGAGCTTGAGAGATCGCAGTGAAGTAAATCTTTTCTGCTTGTTGAAACATTAACTTGCGCTCTACAGCAGAGTTATCTTTTAAGATCAGCACACTTTGAGAGATTCCTTGCGCGGCTGCGGAGTTGGTGATGATGCAGCTTCTGTCAAGTTGGCTCTGGCAGATAGGTGCTTGTCATTCTGTCTGCTTGGTGAAAGTGTCCCGTTTCCACTGGAGTGAAGGGATCTTTCTTTGATTGTCCTTGGCGCATGCTCAGGTTCCATTTCAGAAACAACTTTTGAATCATTGTCAGCATTTGCCATTAAGCAGAGTAGTCCATCCTCAGGGTCAGCATAGTTGTCTTCAGTGCCAAGTCTCCGAGTCCTTAGCTCTTTCTCTGCGCAGTTCTCTTCATCAACCATTCTACACTGCTTTGATGCTTTGTGCGCAGGGTTGCTTTTCCTTGTACTCAAATTTTGAAGAAGGCATTGAAGCGTAATGTCTTGGCTTTCTGCATAAAACCCAGTCATCTTTCTTTGAGTCTTTATGAGAGAGAATACGGATCTTTTCTTGAGGATCCACCAGGTTTGGAGAGCTTTTTGAATTTGATATGAGGTTTGAGCAGGCGCAGGAATATGTGAAAAGTTAGCCATTGCCCTAGATTTGAAGCCATATTGAATCGGCACCCAAGCTGTTAAGCTTGAAAAACAGAAACATGTTTTATGAAGGTGTTCGCTCTGATACCACTTGTTGTCCCTAAAGGGGCAACAAGGGTGTGAAAATCGCTAGAGGGGGGGGTGAATAGCGTTTTTTAACATTCTTTTCAAACCCTTTTGCAATTCAATGGCAGATGCGCACAACTCTTATTTTGGCTAAGTATAGCGCGCGGTAAGAGTGTGAAATGCACAGCGGAAATTTAAAGCAGCTCTGCGCAGGGTATACTGCGCAGAGATAAAAACGCACGCGCTAAGTATGAGGCTAAAGAGTGGCGCAAATGGGATTCTAAGGCAAATGAGCAATAACAATTACAACATCTGAGAGTGGCAATCTGAAAGATCAAACAAAGCAGTTCATAAAAAGTTAAGCAGGGAATATGCAATAAGTAATGAACACGCTATTTGGAGAGGTTCGATCGATGAAAGATCTACATCCTCTACCAAGATGGTTAGTCTTGGATTTCTAATGGAGATCTTATTATATGAGAGAGTATTACAAAATACAACATTTGAGCTCAATACTAACTCAAGATCTATTATCTATGAAGAACAAATCCTAGACTAAACCAGTGTATCTCAAGAAGTTAGATCAAAATAATCAAAACTTCAAGAGGGTGTGTGTGACAGAAATTCTGGGCTCTATGAATATGAAAGATGAAGAGCACCAAGAATTCTGGTGATATAGGCTTTGTGATATGAGCAGGAGTTTTGAAGGTTTGAAGATCTTGAAGGCTGTTCTAAAGAATCTGGAAAAACTAAGCAGCAGACTTCAGATCTTCATGGTTTCTCAGTGAAGCATGAAACTCGAGCTCTGAAGCATAGTGGCCAACAAGAGGGGCTTGATCAAAGGTGATGATCAAGGGACGATGAAAAGGGCTAAATCAAAAGGCAGCTTGGAAATGAATATGAGCAGGCTATTTATAGCTGAGAGCTTGAATATAGCCGTTGGAGCTCTGAGCAAGGACAATGAGCTGGCACAACATGATTGGCGCGCAGCTGTCCTTTATAGCCGTTGGGGCTCTGATCAAAGATGATGACCTGGCACAATATGATTGGTGCGCAGGTATATAGAGCCGTTGGAGACTGAGCATGAAGACCAGTTTCAAAAGCTTCTTCTAGAAGGTTGACAGCTGTCTTCTCTTGAGAAATTTCTTTGAAGCATGTCTCCACCAATGGTTTTGCTGAGTGTGCTTATTTTGTCGTTTGTGCACACCTCAGCTTTTTAATAAGCGTGCATCTTCTAAGCGTTTTCCAAACTTTCTAGAATGTGAGATCAGGAGATGAGGAACTTGACCAAGGTTGTGTCCGCGCACAAAAGGCATGCGCATTGCCGGCGCGCATGGATTCAGCGCATGAGCAGCATGCGCACCATGCTTGGTCACAAAGAGATCTCTTGAGAGTTTAGGAAGAAATATCTTGAAAATTGAGCAGGGTCAAGGTCTGCGCAAAGATATCTATGCGCAGTGGCGACCTGCGCAGAGAACATTCTGCGTAGCGAAATGAATCCTTGCTTAGGTGATCTTCGATCTTTAAAGCTTCAAGTCCTATCATCTAAGCCTATACTATAAAAAGGACTTAGCTAAAAATTGAAGTTCTAAACTTCTTTACATGAGGTCCTAAAGTCCGTAAAAATACTTATAGGTGATGGTATCAATCAATTCTAACAAAAGTAGGAGGGTTAAGTGATAAGCATACCCAACACACATCCCAACTCGTTTTTTCACAAAGGAACTATTAACAAACACTAGAGTGTTCCACGGTGCCCAACTAAGTCAACTAGAATAGTACTACGGAACCTAGACCGAGACTACACCTTGATCTTAAACCTTAACAAAAAGACAACCATTCTGATCTGGAACCATACGGCCAATAGAACCATTTCATATTACTCGAAAAGAGCTTTCCAACGATAGTTTACACGTCCAAAACGGAGTTCGGACGAAGAAGTTATGGACTCCGGAAGATTGAACGTAAAACGGACAATTTTATAAAATGTTCGGCCGCACACATTCAAACTCCCTGTTTTGGGGTCCGATTTTCACTCCTTTCGTTATAAATCTTAGGAGTACCTATATATACTTCTATCCTAACATTTAAAGACAAGAAAACTCAACTCCCGTCCCACGAATAATAGTATAATTTTTATAATATACTTATTTAACATTTAACTCAAGTTAATATTTTACCGTCCCACGAAGGAATATACTTTCAAACACTTATACTAATATTCTCAGGATATAAACATACTCCATATACATCCTAGCATACTAACCAAGTCACTTACCCAGTATAATTATACTCCCTTTGTCCCAAATAAACAAGTATCACAAATAAATTCTTTTCACAATAATTTCACCACATATCACACATATAGCAAATATATGACCATTTTACTATTTAAGGGGAATTAGTAACTTACCTATTTCCCGGAAAAAGTATCGCAGAAATATGTTTTGTTCGGGTAGAAATGACCTACTCAACGCCCTGATCATTTTTATATAATTAGTTTTTAAACAGAGAAGTAATTAAAAAGATAGAAATTAAATAGAATGAAACTTACTTTTTCTTTCCATGGATCAGAGGAGAAATTTTTCTTTATGAAAGTGTGTATGAACCGCAGAGAGAAATAGTGAGGATTAGCATGAGTAGATTTTTTTATAATTTTCACTTAGCCCCCTCCACTTTCATTTTGAGCAAATAAGCTCCTGAACTTTAAAGTTACACTTTGGACCCTACAGTTTCAACTAACTTATTTATTCCTTTTAACAAAATTTCTACTAACACTTTAAGAAAATTAGGGTGATTTTGGGGTCGTTACAATCACTCCCCCTTAAAAAAAATTTGTTCCAAATTTTAGGGTTACTTACCACACGAATCAAATAACCAAAGGTATTTCCATTCAAGTATCTTTAGAGGTTGAAGTAGACTTGCGAGTCTTTGATGTTCAGCTTTAACCTGTTGATAAATCAAACACTTGATACGTAATCCACTATTCCCCATTTCATATTATTCCACTAGAAATGCTGCTTCAAATTATGATACATCTTGGTACTCTCGGGATAAGTATTATACTTGAACTCGTAATCCTCATCAAGAATTTGACGTTTAATTCCATCAATGTTGGTACAAATAACTGGCCTCTATAAGTTAATACTCCTTCAAGACTAAAAGAAATATCTTCAACTTTTCTATCTTTGGTTTATCCACTATCTTTCTAACCACGAGGTCATTCTGTTGAGCATCTTTTATCCGTTGAATTAAGGTTAGCAAATCCCGAATATTCGCAATTATCACCCAATGTCTCAATTCATGTAGACACCAATCCCGTACATCCTCTAACATCTTCTACCCTCGGACCATCCTCGAAACTATATAAGATTTCTGACTAATAGTATCTACAACCATGTTTGCCTTGCCCAGATAATAAGAGATGGTGCAATCATAATCCTTCAAAAGTTCCATTCATTTACGCTGTCGATTTGGAAAAATCTCAAACATTGTTTCATAAAGATAATGTTTCCACTTATGTAACGCAAAAACAATCGCAACAAGTTCCATGTCATGGGTCGGATAGTTCTGTTCACAAGAAGTTGACTTCCTCGAAGCATCACTGTAAATAACCATCATTCCCATTAAGTAACGCAAGAATCAGTACAGTGGTCAATCTCTTCTTTAATTCCTCAAAACTGACTTGACATTTTTCATCCCACATATATGGTACATTCTTTTAAGTCCACTGAGTGAATGGTGTAGCAATCTTGAAAAACCCCTCAATAAATCTTCGATAATACTCCGCTAAACCCAGAAAATTTCGCAAATAACTGCTTCCCTCGGAGCCCAGACAAAACCATTCGCAAATATTGTTCATGTTCCTCTCGAGATTTAGAATAAACAAGGATATTACCGATAAAGACAACCACAAAGGTATCAAGATAAGGTTTGAAAACCCGATTCATCATATCCATTAAAACAACTAGAGCCATTCTGTAAGGTGCCTCAGATATAGGAGCTGTACCTGGAAGTAAGTCAATACAGAACTTGATTTCCCGGTCAGGAGGCATAGAGTACTCAGTAGAAAACACATCAGGAAATTCTTTGACAATAGGCATATCCTCTATTTCAGGCAACCCTTTAGTAGTATCAAGAACACTGGCCAAGAATCCCACACAACCACGATTCAATAACCTCTTAGCCTTCACATAAGAAATAATACGAATCTCTCTACCCAGGGAACAGTTTCAAAAGTAAATTTAAGAACATCAGGGATAGAAAATGTAACCACCTTTTCAGCACAATCAACAGATGCATGATATTTACCCAAACAATCTATACCTAAGATAATATCAAAATCTTATAATGGTAAGATAACTAAATCAGCAGGTAAAACATGCTCACGTATACGCACATCACAAGTATGCAACACCTCATTGGTCACCAAACACTCCCCTATAGGAGTAGACACCTCTAACACATAAGGTAGAGATTCAGAAGACAAATGCAATCGAGAAGCACAATACACAGACACATAAGAATGCGATAAACCAGGGTCTATAAGTGTACGTGCTCTCAAACTAGACACAGAAATAATACCTCCTATCACATTAGAGGAATATGAAGTCTGTTGTTGAGTAATGGCAAAGAAATGACCCTGCACCTTGGGTTTTCCTAAAGAATCCCTCTTCTGGCCCTGAGAAGACCCAACTGCACTTCCCGATGCCTGTACTCTAAATCTAGGGCAATCCTTTCGAAAATGACCCAACTGTCCACAATTCAAACATTTGCCCTGCTTCTTCCAACATCTTTTTTCTGAATGCCCTTCTTTCTGACAATAATTACAGACTCCTCTGTTCTGACTCCCTGAAGTGTTACTTTGATTTCTATCACTTGACTGTCCTGGAGAAGACCCTTTGAATTGTGAAGATCCACCTTGATTTCCTCTATTATCATTACGTTGTTGTTGTTGTTGTTGCCTACCTTGCCTCCCTACACTTAACAACTCCATTTTCTTCTTGTGTTCCTCAATATCATGCTCCACTTGGTAGGATCGATCAACTGCATCTTGAAAATCTTGCAACTTGTGGGATACTAGTTGAGTTTTAATCGCAGTTCTCAATCCCTTCACAAACCTCGTAGCCTTTCTCTCATCAGTTGCCACTAAATGAGTACAATACCTGGACAACTCTGAAAATTTAGTTGAATACTGAGCCACTGACATAGAACCTTGCTCCAAGTTAAGAAACTCCATTTCCTTCCTGTCTTGATCTACCCGGGGAATGAAGTGTTCTTTAAACTTCCCAGAAATTCTTCCAAGTATAGGGTACATGAGTCTCATCCCATTTAGTTTTCAAAGCCTTCCACCAATGCTCGGCAGCTCCATTCAGTTTATAAGTAGCAAACCTGACTTGATCTTCCTCAGAACATCTCATAGCATCAAAGATCTTTTCCATTGATTCAATCCACCTTTCTGTCTTAGATACATCAGGCTCTCCATCATATCCCATTGGTTTCATCTTCAGGAACTGTGCCAACCCATCTCTTGGTGGTGCCTGTTCCCTCTCTTGCCTCTTATCATTAATTGTTTTCATTGCAGCCTCAAACATACCTTGGAACATTATTTGAGCCTCTTCTCTTGCCTTATCTTGCCCTGATGGCCCAGAATTATCTCCTTCTGTCCCAACCATTTTGAATAAATACCTGCATAGAACACTCAACGTTACTCACTCTATACTCTACTACCCTCCTAGGTCATTTAGTCATTATAGACCATCTACAACCTAGCTCTGATACCAACTGTCGCGCCCCAGACCCGTGGTCCTACTTGGCCCCACGCTCGGGACACGATTGGAAGACGTTATAAAACACCTTTAGAATTTTTTTTCAAAGTATACTTTCATAAAGTTTAACAAATCCACACTTAAAGTTCAAAGACTTCCACTGACTTTCAAACAAACTTTCACAAACGAAACTATTTAGCCCGAAGGCTTACAAACCTTTATACAAATGTACTCACACCAACATTATCCAAAATATAGGTGTTACAAGACGATGAAGTCAAGGAAACTCTACCCAAAAGGTTATACATTTATGTAATGTAACCCTGACAAAACAAAACCCAACTCTTACCACTTTCAACGTCCTCCCGTGCCAAAGTGTCCTATCCCCTGGACTTGCTTTTATCTAAAACAGTAAACAAATAAGGGGTGAGAATGAATCTCAGTAAGCTACTAAAATGCAACTACGTTACATGCTGATATGATAATCATAAAGAAGCAATATCAACAAATAATCATATAGCATATAGCACATAACATGAGAGGCTCCCTATCGCCAACCGTCCCATACCGGTTGGAAATAACGACCAACTCATCATACAACACATAGTGTAGGAGTAAAACACTCCTACGAGAATACCAAGCCAAGGTTTACCGAAGTAACATAACCATCTGAGAAAACCAGTTGAGAAAACTATCTGAGCAGCATAAATAGCTGAAGCCGGGATCCCGAAAACCAAACCATAACCAATAGAACCAAAGTAACAACGGGGCAGCATCAATAGCTGAAGCAGGTTCCGGAACCATATAACACAACAACAACAATAGCGGGAGAAAATGACACAAAGTCATACCCCTAAATGCTCACGCAAGGGAGCGAGTTCATCCCATCCAAGGCCAATCTGGACTGAGGATAAAGGTACCAGTAGACAACCTTATAGTGAACTTGGCTTGTTGTTAGTACCCGACCTGAAAATGAGTTTATTAGGACTTTCCAAAAAATACAAGGACTTTATAGGAATTAGAAACCTTGCAAAGACTTGTCCTGGATTCCCAAAATATCTCATTTATGGCAAAATCTATCAAATTAGGTAATAATTGGTTTCCTTAAAACCATGCAGAAACCCTAGCTTAAGAATCAGTCAGCCGGCAGCCTTGGCCACGCGGCCAACATTGCTCCGCGTTGATCTTGGCCACGCGGCCAACATTGTAACCGGCTTCAACCATGGCCAGGCGGCCAACCTTGCGCCGGATGATCTGGACCATCAGATCCTTCCATCAGTTTACTATATAAACCACTCCAGGCTATTGGTTTAAGGATCCGATTTTGAGAGCTCTAAGTACGGATTTTGGAGTTCTTAAACACTATTTTTCTCTCTAATTAGCATTCAAACACTCAAGAAGATCCAAGGTTTATTTCTTGCCAACATAGGTAAGTTTTCTAACTATTTCTTCGTGTTCTTGCATTATTCTTAATGTAGATCTTTTATATTCATGTTCGTGCATGTTTATTCATAGCTTCTTCATATTCTTTGCATGTTTATTCATATGTGCGTAATATGTTCTTCGCATGTTCTTCGTGTTCATAGATTAAAACCTTATTTATGCTATATTTAGGGTTGCGATCTTCATAATTACATGTTATTTCATAGCCGATGATGATCGAGGGTTCATCAACCCGAGGATGATCTAGGAACTACTTCTAAACCCTAATCTTTAGGTAATTCCCCCTTCATTATGCATGATCCCGATTCTTCTGCCTATTCAAATTCTCCCCCGAACTACGCTGACCTGAGCTTCTCACATTGAGAGGAACGTAGGCAATCTTCGGATCCGGTCTAAATCACTAACACACTACTAACACATTCATCATGATAGAAAGACGATCAATTCGGGCAATAGGAGTGATAACGTTCAATATTCTTCTCTTGTTGTAATTTGACCCCCGAACCCATTAACATGCTTTTTCTCAATGTTTTGGCTATAATTAAAACGGCGTGGCGACTCTCATATTTTTAATGTTACTATGAATATCCCAAATTCAAACACACGTATTCACAGTGGCGACTCTGCTGGGGACTGCTTTGAAACTTTTTCAAACTTAGTGGGTCTAACTTTCGTCACATCATGATGCTTGCCATGTTTACACATGCACACACTTGCCATGTTTACACATGCACACACCTGCCATGTTTACACATGCACACCTGCCATGTTTACACACGCACCTACACACACTTGCCATGTTTACACATGCACACACTTGCCATGTTTACACATGCACCTCACACACACTTGCCATGTTTACACATGCACCCTACACACACTTGCCATGTTTACACATGCACATACTTGCCATGTTTATACATGCACCTCACATACTTGCCATGTTTACACATGCACCCGTGCACCCCGCCATGTTAATACTTGTACCTTGTATTTCTGTACCCTTGTTATTTTCATCTTAGTATTAGGGTCAAACAAAACCTTGCTATGTTCCCTTGTACATTCTTCTTCCCTCTTTCTTGCATTGCATTGCATCATTCAAACATTCAAAGCTTTCCTCTTTTCTCCCTAAAAAGAATTAGCTTCTTGCCACACACTACCACTAGTCTGTGTCAGCACTGCACATGTCCCTACTACCCGGAGTTTCGATGTGCGGGAATTTGTGCGCTACTGCCGCCCCTCTTTTCGAGTCACTCGTCTACTCCACTCACCGTGTACGTTCCGCGAGCGGTGGGAACCTTTAACCTAACCCGTGTCAACCCACACATAGAGATTAGAACACTCCTCGGACCACCCATTTAGGATGTAAATAAATGCAAAACTTTTCGCAAAATAAAATGTGCATTGCATTTAGGCGACCTCTAAGGTCCATCGCTCACCCGTGGGCCATCTATCAAAATTCCTCATCTTGACCCTTCATCTCGACCCGCTTTGGTCAAAATCCCACCATCCTTTGGCCTCTTAGGAAACCTTATCTACCTTTGACCTCCTAGGTCAACCTTACCACCCTTTGACCTCTTAGGCCAACCTTTTGACCCCCTAGGTCAACCTTTGACCTCCTAGGTCAACCTTACCACCCTTTGACCTCTTAGGCCAACATTTGACCCCCTAGGTCAATCTTATCCGTTTAAGTCAACATTTGACCCCCTAGGTCAATCTTATCCGTTAAGTCAACCTTTGACCCCCTAGGTCAACCTTACCTATCTTTGACCTCCTAGGTCAACCTTCGACCACCTAGGTCAACTTTCCCAACCTTTGACCCCCAAGGTCAACCTTATCTACCTTTGACCTCCAAGGTCAACCTTATCTACCTTTGACCTCTTAAGCCAACCTTTGACCCCATAGGTCAACCTTTGACCTCCTAGGTCAACCTTACCACCCTTTGACCTCTTAGGCCAACCTTTGACCCCCTAGGTCAATCTTATCCGTTTAAGTCAACCTTTGATCCCCTAGGTCAATCTTATCCATTTAAGTCAACATTTGACCCCCTAGGTCAACTTTATCCGCCTTTGACCTCTTAGGTCTACCCTTGACCTCCTAGGTCAACCTTATCACCCTCGACCTCTTAGGTCACCCCTCGACCTCTTAGGTCAACCCTTGACCGCCTAGGTCAACTTTATCCGCCTCCGACCTCTTAGGTCAACCCTTGACCTCCTAGAAAAACCTTATCACATTTAACCCCCTAGGTAAACTTTATCGTCTTTGACCTCTTAGGTCAACCTTTGACCCATAGGTCATTCTCATCCGCCTTTGACCTCTTAGGTCAACCTCATCCACCTTTGACCTCTTAGGTCTACCCTTGGACCCCTCGGTCAACATTATCACCCGTTGACCTCTTAGGTCAACCTTTGACCTCCTAGGTCAACCCAATCACCTTCGACCTCTTAGGTCAAACTTGGACTCCTAGGTCAACCTTATCCGTTTTCGACCTCTTAGGTCAATCTTTGATTCCATAGGTGAACCCAATTACCTTTGACCTTACCCGCTTAGGTCAAACCGTCATCCTGACCCGCCTAGGTCATTATTTGACCCACCGTTGTCCATACCAACCTAGGTCAACCCGTCTCAACCCGTTTAGGTCCACACACCATCCTCGACCCATCTAGGTCAACTCGTCCGTCTTAGGTTAAAACTACCCCTTTACCTTTGACCCATCTAGGTCAATCCTTGGCCCGCTTAAGTCGACTTGCCCGTCTTGAATCTATCCACCGACCTCCCTAGGTCAACCAACCCGAATAGGTCAGCCTACCCATGTTTAACCCGTATAGGTCAAACATTTAGGTCAACCAACTCACATTCGACCCGCTTAGGTCAAACCATGTTTATCCCACATAGATCATCCCATAGGCAACCCGCTACAACCCGCTATCTTGATTCATTCACCATATAGGTCAATCCAACCCTTCTCATTTAGGTCGACCTATCCATTACCCATCTAGGTCAACCCACCATTAACGTCGCATTCTAGCTTGAACCACTTCTTGTCTGAAACCTTAGGTCAAAACCTTAGGTCAAATTTAGGTCAAACCATAAGTCAAACCATACCCGACTCAATCAAAACCAACTCCTATAGGTCTTCCTCACCCATGCTTGACTAAGGACCGAGTCATCTCCTGCTTTTGACCTCAAGATCGCTCTTTATCTTAAAAAGACTCTATCAAATTGACCCCTATGGTCACCTCTCACGTCTTTTTAAAAGTCTAACTTGATTCGAACTACGGCGACCTGAGCCTCTTATTGTGTGGGACCTCTCCCCCATGATAAGGGGAACATAGGCAACTTCGGCCCGGTCAAACTTTCAATTTTTTACCAAAATGCATTTCAAAAATGTGGAGACCGACTCTTTTCCAAAAAATGATTTTTATAACGATGCCTTATCATTAAATACGAATCTCATTCTTTCATGACATAGAGTTCTGCATCATGTCGGATGCAAGGAACATCGAAGTTGCAACTGAAGCTGCTACCCAAGATCCCGAGACAATCCTCTACACCGGTACTACTGCTCTCAGTAAGCAAGCATCCCACTTCGAAGCCATCCTCGATGAACAAGCAATCCACTTTAAGGCCATTCTCAACGAGCAAGCAACACACTTTCAGAAGGAGATGCATAAGACCCTAAGAGATATCGAGAGGCACCATTTGTCTGACATTCGTGGCGTTTATGATTACCTCAGTCGAGTTCGCCCTCTTGCTCAATGTCAACACCCGTACGCTCCTCAAATGTACGGGCCGCCACAGACTGTCCCCGTCGGGATGCCTCCTATGACTACTCATCAACAAGGGGTTGCCGGTACCTAAATCACCCTCAAAGACAGTTCGTGAAAGGAAGGACGAGCGCGAATTCGACGATTTGGGCAAACTCTTCAAAAGTCTAGTTCAAGCCGGCAAGTTGTCTCCTTTGTTCAATTATGAACCAAGTAAGGTGAAGCAAGGCTTGGATCCCTCCAAACACTGCCAATACCACCAGTACATTGGGCATGACACCGAAGATTGCCTCCAATTGAGGAGAAAGATTCAAAGCCTCATTAACAGCGGAGTCATCACCCGCCAACGGAATACATGGGCATGGGCAAAAGAGGAAATTGGGGCTACCTCCTTTAAATAAAAGAAAAGAAAAGGGTCATTCAGTCTTCGTAGGTTCTAGAGTGTCTTTAGTCAAAAGTCCACCTTGGACGATTTTTGTTTCTTTAAGTAAAAGTCCACCCCGGACTAGTCAGTTTAAATCTTTTAGTTCCAATAAAAGGGTCTTTATTTCTTTTCTTTTCTCTCTAGACTTGAGATATAAGCTTGCATATATCAATTTCATGAAAATTGTCTTATTCACCATTTTCGCTTGATTGCTATATCTTTATATGATGAATTAATCTTAATCTTACTCATTAATGACGACTCATTAAAAGGTAAATGGACCCACAAACCATTCACATAACTAAGTAAACGATTAATCTCAAAATAACAAATGCTTCGATCAATTGGGATGAACGAATCACTTTCCCTTCTCTCTACATTCTACCCCCATACACTCTCTCTATACACTCACCATTTGTACACACTTCATGTACACTCTCTATATACACCTTCTCCCATACACTATCCTCATACGCCTCTCATCCCACCATTAGACCCCTTTTTATAAGGTCGTGACAAAGGAATGGACTGCGGTTGCTCATCATCAAATAGACATCCATGCTGCCACAATTTAAAGGGTTGGTTTGTTCCCATCATGAGTACTACATGCCGTTACACTGGGGCTGTCCGTATTCCATCGCAAATATAAGACAAGTGCACGAAGTCATTCATTGGTGCGCGTGATAATCCAATGGAGCTCTACCGGTGAAAATCAAGGGGCTAGGATGCCCGCCGCCAGCAAAAGGCCGCTTGAACTATAAGGAAGCTACCTCACAATCGAGAGAGGCGAAAGCAAACTAGGGCTTGTCTTGCCCAATGTTTCATGTACAAATATAAAAAAATATGGCTCGCTAGGATGAAACCCAAAAGGGCGACCTAGGCAAAAGTTAGAGCATCGCACAAAAGAAGCCCGCTAGGTTGAAAACCCGAAAGGGCGGCCTAGGCAAAAAAAAAGGGGTGTGCACAAAGAGATAAAATAAAAAAATAAAGAAAAATAGAAGGGGCTATCACCATAGAAAAGTAAAAGTCTCATTTTCTTTTCACCTCAAATGTTCTATTTTCCTTTCTTTCCTTACAAAGTAGATAAACGGCAGCAACCCATGATAACTACGATGGAGCAATCCACTGCAACAACTACAAAGGAGTAATCCACCGCAATGAGCTACAAAGAACAACTCACCTCAAACGAACCTCACACCCTAAACTCTTCATCGTCAACCGGGCGACCACTCAAAGCCAAACATAACCTACCTTGGGCCAACTTTCTTTCCTTTCTTTCCTCCCACACATACCCACTGAAACCCGACACCATCGTCAAGCGGGTCATCCCCGAACTACGCGGACCTGAGCTCCTCACCTTGAGGAGAACGTAGGCAACCTCCCGGTTCGGTCCAAAATATACACAACCCACCTCGAGCCAATTTTCTTTCTCTTCTCTCTTCCCCCATATTTCTACTCCTGACTTCTTCACTCACAATTGATCAAAACATTTATTAATTTGAGGCTACTTGTTTACTAATTAACCATAACTCATTAACTAATCACGAGGTCCGTTCTCGAGCAATCAAATGAGAATCTTGAATAAAACAATTTTCAAATGTCTCGACAAGTCCCCCGTTCTACAATCTAGGAAATAGCTAAACACTTACTTTCTGTCAAAGCAGGGGCTTCCTCCCTTTTGTACATATATACCCTCAGTTGCTCAAAGAGTCAAAATGTGAGTACTATCTCTCTCTCTCTCTCTCTCTCTTACTCTCACCAAAATGCCCCCGCATGTTTAAACAATTATTTTTCCTTTTTTGAGTCGACTGAATGATTTTCAAAAAAAAAAAAAAATAATAAAAAAATAAAAAAAGGAGATGACGCAAAAGAGATGCCCGCTAGATTGAAAACCCGAAAGGGCGGTCTAGGCAGAAAAAAGGTGTGCGTCTTAAAGGAGGTAGGGTACCCCGCTCTACACCCTTATCGAACTGGGGCTTCCCCAACAGAAAGGGTCGACTATGTGGTTTCCCAGAGAATACCGAGGCGTCAACAAGGATACACTTAGAAGAAGGGCACCCCTCATCGTCAAACTCGGCACGCGACGACCTATTTGGATTGATTAGAATCATAATTAATTATAAGGCATCTGTATAAGACCATAACACTTTCATAAAGTTGTCTCCTCCCCGACACTTTGTTTATAAACCCGCACGCTCGGTCTCCACAAAATTGTAAAAACATCCTCGATCCATCTGAGACCCATTTCCGTGATTCTTGAGTTGACTCGGTCCTTCACCCTATTTCCTACACAATAGGATACCCTTAGGTCCCAACCTACCTGGTTCAAAACCTTAGGTCCCAAGCCTACCCGGTCAGTCTTGCCTAAGTTACACCATAAACTCTCTAGGTCCCGAGCCTACCCGATCGGTCTTACCTAGGTCCCAAACCTACCCGGTGAGTCTTACCTACGTTACATCATAACCTCTTAGCTCGACCTTCCGCAAGTTCGTAGCATGACCCCTTCGGCCTCAAACCAGTTCTACCCAAAACTTCAGACCTTAAACCAGTTAACCAAAGCCAAATCCTTAGGGTGACCCATTAGGTCCCGAACCTATCGGTCCCGAGCCTACCCGATCTCCTAGATCTCAAACCTACCAACACATACTCGTCCTTACCCTGTCTAAGCCATAGCTCTCTTATCCTCCTCGGGCCAACTTCTAAGGCCCACCCATAGTCTAACCTGTGGAGCGAGCCCTGAGGGCCCAAGACCATTCGAGTCTACCAAACACCTACCTTTTAGGTCTCTAGAATATCTGATCCATACCTTAGGCCTCAACCCCTAAACCTTTAGGTCACAAGACTTTCTGCCCTTTAGGTCTCTCACCTTACATCTCCACCCTTTGGACTCTGTAATTCCCAAGCCTACTTGGTCCGACTAAAAGCGACAACATCTACGTCTCCCGACTCCCGTCATGTCCAAGCCATGACCCTACCACTCTTAAACCTACCAAGTACCAACCTAGTGTCACCCATTAGCCTCAAAAGACTTCATAGTCTGACCTTCAACCCCTTAAGGACTCTAACCTACTTAATCCAAGCTGAGTCCAAACCTCGCCACCTACAAGGTCCACCCTTGAACTCCATGGATCTCAAACATCGCTCCCCCAACGAGTCCAAATCTCAAACCTTGCTCAAGTACATAGGATCTCCTGCGCACCACGCCATGCCATAGGGATCTCAATACCCATCAGGTTAAAACCCGTGTCCTTAAATACCTTTGGTCCCATCCCTAACCTACCTTCGCAATTGCCAAACGATCTTAGTCACACGCATGACCTCTAAGACAAAATTAAGTCCTAAGCATACCCAATCCTGTTAGGTACCTATTGCACTCGAGCAAAGTCTTTGAGACTCAAGTCCATACCTATGCGCCAACATGGTCATATATCCAAACCCATTTCCCGCACCTATGGTTCGCACCTAGCCTAAACTTTCAAACACTCTAGGATCCAAGCCCGACATGCGTATTAGGTACTAGGATCATCCAATCCCAATCAATTGCTCCTTGGCCGACCTCAAGCCTGCTTGGTCCTAACCCATAACGCGGTTTCCCTAGGACAAAAGACTTACCCGCTTGAAAGCCTTATGTCCCAACGCTACCCTGCCTAGCCTTCGATCTCATAGATCTTACGCCTACCATTCCATTAGGCCCCGGTCTCCTTAACACATGTCTGAGTCTTACCCTAACTAAACCCTAGCATTCTAGCCTAGGTCTAACCTATCGAGCCTATCCAGCCATGAGGTATCAAGCTCACCTGCCCCAAACCGCAACACTCTTAGACCTCAAACTTGCTCGGTCTAAACCAAGACAAACCTTCAAATGCTTTCGGTCTCTAAACCCTAGTCCCAAACCTAGGTAATCGCCTTCTCTCTAAACCCTAGCCTCAAGTCTAGGTGGTCACCTTCTATCCGAAGCCTAGCCTTAAGCCTAAGTAATCACATTCTCTCAACCTGGCCTCAAGCCGAGGTGGCCACATCCTCTACAAACCCTAGCCTCTAGCCTAGGAAGTCACATGCGCTCCGAACCCTAGCCACAAGCCTAGGTAGTCACCTTCTATCCGAAGCCTAGCCTTAAACCTAGGTAATCACATTCTCTCAACCCTAGCCTCAAGCCTAGGTGGCCACATTCTCTACAAACCCTAGCCTCTAGCCTAGGAAGTCACATGCGCTCTCGAACCCTAGCCTCAAGCCTAGGTAATCACATCTTCCCAAACCCTATCCTCAAGCCTAGGTAATCACATCTTCCCAAACCCTAGCCTCAAGCCTAGGTAGTCACATTCCCTCCAAACCCTAGCCTCGAGCCTAGGTAGTCGCATTCTCTCCAAACCCTAGCCCCAAGCCTAGGTAATTACATCCTTCCAAACCCTAGCCTAAAGACTAGGTAGCTACATCCTTCCTAAACCCTACCCTCGAGCCTAGGTAGTCATATTCCCTCCAAACCCTAGCCTCAAGCCTAGGTAGTCGACATTCTTTCCAAACCCTAGCCTCAAACTCAGGAAGTCGCGTCCTCCCCAAACCCTAGCCTCAAGCCTAGGTAGTCACATATCCTCTCTAAACCCTAACCTTAAGCCTAGGAAACCGCAACATCCTCTTTAACCCTAGCCCAAGTTCTAGGGAATTTCCAAAGCCCCGCATGCAACATCATTTCCAAATTTCCGAAACCCTAGTCTCGAAACCTAGGAAATTTACAATCTCAATCCCCCGTCTTATTGAACCCTAACCCAGAACCTAGGATACAATGCCATGTCCAAAACTTAATCAACCCTAGCCTCAAGCCTAGGAAGCCGCATTCGCTCTAAACCCTAGCCTCGAGCCTAGGTAGTCGCATTCGCTCCAAACCCTAGCCTCAAGCCTAGGTAGTCGCACTCTTATAAACCCTAGCCGTAGGGCCTAGGAGACCATATCCTCACTAAACTCCATCATCGAGCCTAGGATTCAACATTCCCTTCAAACCCTAGTCCTAGACCTAGGAAATTCCTTCACCTTAGTCTCAAAATATAGGAAGTTTACAGTCCTTAGCCTTAAAACCTAGCCTAAAGCCTAGGTTACCACGAACATTTCCAAGCCATAGTCACCAATCCCAGAAAATGGTGAACCCTAACATCAAGCTTAGTGGACCTTCCACAAAAGCAATCCATCTTCCCAATGGTCCATGGTCTCAAGCCTAAGAAGTCACAACCTTTCCAACTCCCAGCCTTATGTCTAAAAGCCAACGCCTTTGCAACCTCTGAGCCTACCACAACTCCAAGCCCTAGCCTCCTAGACCTAGGAAATTCCTAAACCCTAGTCCCAAACCTAGGAGAGTCATGGTCCTTAAATACCAGTTTCCAAACCCTTGTTCGAAACCCTAACATCTAGGAAGTTCCCAACCTCAACCTTTCCAAGCCCTAGCACTAAGCCTAGGATAGAATACTCTCCTCATGCTTAAATAAACTCCTATATCCCTAGCCTGTAAGCCTAGGAAACCCACAGTATCTCCAAGACATAATCTAAAGTCCAGAAGCCGTGACATCTTTGGCATCCCTATCTCAAGATTAGGAGATCACCATCTTCCTTATTCCCTTTCCCTAAAAAGCCTTAGTGTCCTACCTCTAGGCAACCAAGAAAAATGTTCCCTTACCTAACACTTGGTCTAAGGCTCGTAGCCTCATTCCCTCCTAAATTAGGACAAGCGGAACCCAGATCATGCTTCCCATATTAGAAACTCCCCGAGAGTCCATCTCCTTCGCGTCTCCTAAAGGTCCTTTGCCCTTGTGACTCACCAAAGAGTCCTTTGTGACTCCCCGAGAGTCTGTCACCCTTGTGACTCCCCGAGAGTCTATCACCTTTGTGACTCCCCGAGAGTCATCCCGTTTACGACTCCATAACAATCCATCATCTTGCCTCCACATGCAAAAATTTCAGTTTTACCCTGGTACATTTCCCTTTGTTCATTTTTAGGTGCCCTTAGCGCTATTTTGACTGATATTCGTTACCTTTGAATACGGAAAACCCTTAAAACTTCCTAATATTTGCTTAGGATTCGTATGGTTGTAGAGACTTCGGCGCCTCTACGACATACGCATCCTAGATCGATCGCGATGGGCAGAAGCCTCGGCGTTTCTGTTTGCGAGAGATCCAGCATCTATTATTTAGCACTTCCTAATATTTGCTTAGGATTCGTATGGTTGTAGAGACTTCGGCGCCTCTATGACATACGCATCCTAGATCGATCGCGATGGGCAGAAGCCTCGGCGTTTCTGTTTGCGAGAGATCCAGCATCTATTATTTTAGCACTTCCTAATATTTGCTTAGGATTCGTATGGTTGTAGAGACTTCGGCGCCTCTATGACATACGTATCCTAGATCGATCGCGATGGGCAGAAGCCTCGGCGTTTCTGTTTGCGAGCGATCCAGCATCTATTTTAGGATTCGTATGATTGTAGAGACTTCGGCGCTCTATGACATACGCATCCTAGATCGATCGCGATGGGCAGAAGCTTCGGCGTTTCTGTTTGCGAGCGATCCAGCATCTATTTTAGGATTCGTATGGTTATAGAGACTTCGGCGCCTCTATGACATACCATCCTAGATCAATCGTGGTTAACAGAAGCTTCGGCGTTTCTATTTGCGAAAGATCCAGCATCTATTATTAGGATTTGCATGATTGTAGAGACTTCGGCGCCCCTATGACATACGTATCCTTGATCGATCGTGGTTGGCAGAAGCCTCGGCGTTTCTGTTCACGAGAGATCCAACATTGATTACTTTAGTGCAATCGCAGGACCCTGGCGATCCTGATTGCGTTTACCATTCCATCTTGGGATTATTTAGACAGCGTAGTCCAAATAAACTTCATTGCTTACGAATGATTCGTTCTTCGTACAGGATAGTGCCCGTAGGTTTATTATCCCTAGCAGGAGTCCGATATCTCGTTTTATCCCCAGTAGCTCCGAACTACGACCGGCTTGATTCCTCGGAGGATACGTAGGAAACCTGAAAAGGTTCAGCCACCACCCGACGACACGGTCATCTCTCATCCCCAGCAGGTGCATTTTCCCCAGCAGAAGACGTTGCTCCCCATCAGAGGACAGTCATTCCCAATTTCCCATCCGATTTGAACTACGTTTGGCTTGATTCCCCCGCGGATACGTAGGTCGCCTGTCAAGGTTCAGCCGTTCCCTTACCTTTCATCTGTTTCGAAACTCATGTTTCAGACGGATCCTTCTTTTATCGTCGACCCCATATTGCCTTGCAAGAAGCGTCGCCGAGGGGCTACTGTTAGTACCCGACCTGAAAATGAGTTTATTAGGACTTTCCAAAAAATACAAGGACTTTATAGGAATTAGAAACCTTGCAAAGACTTGTCCTGGATTCCCAAAATATCTCATTTATGGCAAAATCTATCAAATTAGGTAATAATTGGTTTCCTTAAAACCATGCAGAAACCCTAGCTTAAGAATCAAGTCAGCCGGCAGCCTTGGCCACGCGGCCAACATTGCTCCGCGTTGATCTTGGCCACGCGGCCAACATTGTAACGGCTTCAACCATGGCCAGGCGGCCAACCTTGCGCCGGATGATCTGGACCATCAGATCCTTCCATCAGTTTACTATATAAACCACTCCAGGCTATTGGTTTAAGGATCCGATTTTGAGAGCTCTAAGTACGGATTTTGGAGTTCTTAAACACTATTTTTCTCTCTAATTAGCATTCAAACACTCAAGAAGATCCAAGGTTTATTTCTTGCCAACATAGGTAAGTTTTCTAACTATTTCTTCGTGTTCTTGCATTATTCTTAATGTAGATCTTTTATATTCATGTTCGTGCATGTTTATTCATAGCTTCTTCATATTCTTTGCATGTTTATTCATATGTGCGTAATATGTTCTTCGCATGTTCTTCGTGTTCATAGATTAAAACTTTATTTATGCTATATTTAGGGTTGCGATCTTCATAATTACATGTTATTTCATAGCCGATGATGATCGAGGGTTCATCAACCCGAGGATGATCTAGGAACTACTTCTAAACCCTAATCTTTAGGTAATTCCCCCTTCATTATGCATGATCCCGATTCTTCTGCCTATTCTAATTCTCCCCCGAACTACGCTGACCTGAGCTTCTCACATTGAGAGGAACGTAGGCAATCTTCGGATCCGGTCTAAATCACTAACACACTACTAACACATTCATCATGATAGAAAGACCGATCAATTCGGGCAATAGGAGTGATAACGTTCAATATTCTTCTCTTGTTGTAATTTGACCCCCGAACCCATTAACATGCTTTTTCTCAATGTTATGGCTATAATTAAAACGGCGTGGCGACTCTCATATTTTTAATGTTACTATGAATATCCCAAATTCAAACACACGTATTCACACTTGTGTGCCACTATAATTCTCCCACTGCCCGACTCAAGGTACCAATGGAAAACCTTATAGGGAACTTAACTTGTACCCCTATAATTTTCCCACTGCCCGACTCAACAACACAAGACCAGCTGGACTTTACACGAAAGCACAGTATTAAATACTTGCTAAACAACAACAACTAGGGCAATGATTCTAAAATAAGGAACCAAGCCAAACACTTCAAAAGATGCAAACACGTTACTCATAAAAGAGTTCACAATATTGACATTAGGTCACAACACAATCCTTTATTAATGACATTAAGTCACCTCACAAGCTTGCACCCATTCACAATTAATCCAAAACACATCAAAATGATGTTTCATAATACCCATTTAATACTTAGTTAAATTCCACATCCCAACTCATTTGTTCACAAATGAACTATTAACAAACACTAGAGTGTTCCACGGTGCCCAACTAAGTCAACTAGAATAGTACTACGGAACCTAGACCGAGACTACACCTTGATCTTAAACCTCAACAAAAAGACAACCATTCTGATCTGAAACCATGCGGCCAATAGAACCATTTCATAGTACTCGAAAATAGCTTTCCAACGATAGTTTACACGTCCAAAACGGAGTTCGGACGAAGAAGTTATGGACTCCGGAAGATTGAACGTAAAACGGACAATTTTATAAAATGTTCGGCCGCACACATTCAAACTCCCTGTTTTGGGGTCCGATTTTCACTCCTTTCGTTCTAAATCTTAGGAGTACCTATATATACTTCTATCCTAACATTTAAAGACAAGAAAACTCAACTCCCGTCCCACGAATAATAGTATAATTTGTTTAATATACTTATTTAACATTTAACTCAAGTTAATATTTTACCGTCCCACGAAGGAATATACTTTCAAACACTTATACTAATATTCTCAGGATATAAACATACTCCATATACATCCTAGCATACTAACCAAGTCACTTACCCAGTATAATTATACTCCCTTTGTCCCAAATAAACAAGTATCACAAATAAATTCTTTTCACAATAATTTCACCACATATCACACATATAGCAAATATATGACCATTTTACTATTTAAGAGGAATTAGTAACTTACCTATTTCCCGGAAAAAGTATCGCAGAAATATGTTTTGTTCGGGTAGAAATGACCTACTCAACGCCCTGATCATTTTTATATAATTAGTTTTTAAAGCAGAGAAGTAATTAAAACGATAGAAATTAAAATAGAATGAAACTTACTTTTTCTTTCCATGGATCAGAGGGAGAAATTTTTCTTTATGAAAGTGTGTATGAACCGCAGAGAGAGATAGTGAGGATTAGCATGAGTAGATTTTTTATAATTTTCACTTAGCCCCCTCCACTTTCATTTTGAGCAAATAAGCTCCTGAACTTTAAAGTTACACTTTGGACCCTACAGTTTCAACTAACTTATTTATTCCTTTTAACAAAATTTCTACTAACACTTTAACTAACTCATATGCTCAAATAATATATGCAAGTCATAAAAATATTTTCTAACACATAAAATGCACATAAAAGTTCCATTTTAAGTTAAGAAAATTAGGGTGATTTTGGGGTCGTTACAATTGTCGCGTCGGTCTCCAGGTTCTCCATTCTACATATAATTTCTTCATTCTCTCTATATGTGTGTTCTCTTTCATCATATTCTGTTTTATGTGGTTTGTTCCGAATGCTTAATTCAAGAAAAATGAGAAAAGGTTTAATTTTGTTCCTGTTACAATACTCAAAATTTCTGTTTGGTTTGTTGCGAATTTGTTTTTATTTTCCATTCATTTCTCCTCATTTTTTTTTGATTCATAGTTGAAGAGGTGATTGGTCGGATAGTGGAGGAGTTAGCAGGAAGACATCAGGGGAAACAATAGGAAAACTGATTACGACTCAGCGATACGGGTGAAACGTGGCGTGTCTTAAGAAAGGAAAAGTCACCTGCTGCATCCTTTTCCTGTATGTATGTAGATATTTAGTATCTTCTATATGTTGCATATTTCTCTATGTAATTTTCACACAGTTTGTTGTTAGTATTTCTCTACATTTTATTCTGTAATTGAGCGAATAGCAAGATTTTGAGTACCTCCGAAATATAAATGACACAAGAATCATGTGTTACGTTCAAGGTGATTTAATGAATCTTAGAATGAGCTAAAGCAAATTCAAGTAACGAGACTTTTACCAAGTTCTTGGTTATATATTGCAACTGAACTATATCCAGAACCCATATGTCAAGCAGCATGACAATACATTTTTCAAATCTTTAGAAATAGATATAGAAACATAGATGCTCACATCATGTTCAAATCTTTAGAAATATATATAGAAACATATATGTGAAAATAGTTGAATGATAAATTTAGTGCACATAATCATTGCTATGCTTAGTCAAGATTTTATCTTCATTTTCGTGTTATGTATGATTTTATTTCATTTCAAGGCCCTGCTATGATTGCATCCAATTTTCAAAGATTGTTTGCTCTTGCTGCACCTACTTATTTATATCTTCAGTTGAATATGAGAAAGGGAATTATGGAAGCGGTCATGCACTCATGCGGCTACGTATTTCTTAAAGGCGAACTGATATAGGATCACAAAGGGTGGTAGTAGGGAAGATAAGAAAACTAGGGTAGCACGCCTGTACCGATTTACTCACAAGTAGCCATCACATATCACATTCCTCATCCACTCTGTTCCTTCATGGAATGTTCGTTTGTTTTTCCTTTTTTTTTTCCAGTACAAATAGTTTGTTCATTTGTAAGGTAATCAAAGGATGGCTCTGAAACATTCCTCTTGGAGCAAGATTGATTATTTATGTTGAAGATCCATGTAATTAATTTACTTACATAGTTTCAACTAAGTTTACTCTGTTTTCGTTGTTTAATTATATTAGTTAGTACTAATCAAAACGAAAAATTGTTTCAATTTTCAAATAAGTATTTAATGATTCTGCGGTTTTTGGTTCTGTTTAATATTTTGATGTTTGAATTGGTACTGATTGTCTATTGAGAGAATGGGAGAAATTTTCAATTTGTAATGCTTTTAAGGATAGTGTAACTTGACACTAGGATAGTGTAACTTGACAAGGGGTAATTTATGTTATTCTATAATCAGCATTTGTGTGTGAGTTTGATAATATGAAACAAATTGTGTCTTTGTAATGTTTAAGATAGGTAAGTTTTTTTTTTACATTTATTTTGAGAAGTAGTACAAAACGAATAGGAGATGCCACTTGAGCAATATCTCTTTGCCCGATTTCTCAACATGCATCTATTGGAGCTTAATAGGGTTTTAGTGCTTGACTATTTCGTACCGTCATCGTTACAGTTGAACAGCCACCCCACCCAGTTCGATAATGAATCACCTTCTCAATTTATCTGTCAATTCGAGAGGAAAATCACAGAGTGAAGCAGATTCTTCTGCGCATCTGTCATTCGCAGCGTTACCAGGTACTTCACCCGACGTACTACTCTCCCCATTGTCACTCTATCTGATGGGCCATTGACCTAATCATTATATTTTTGAGAAATTGCGACTGTGCATTGTTTTCGTTCTTAACCTCAAATTCCTTAGATTTTTTAACCATTTCTTTTTCATTTGCACTTTTTTGGATTTTCATTTTTATTGACTCCATGTAAAATCTTTATGGATTTTCTATTCTATGCCTGAATTACCATAGTTCAGCAGATTAGTGTTGGGTTTTGAGCAAACATGCACAGCGGAATAAACCCAAAAGCCTAGATCCGATCACGATGATTAGATTAATATGGAGATGAATTTAGAACACTAACCGTGACGGAGCTTTAAAATTCTGAGATCTTCAATCTTTGTTCTTCGCGCTTCTTTGAATCACGAACGTAGGAACGACCGCAAAACTTGGATCACGAACTTTGAAGGAGTTGATGCCAACGCCCTCTATGTTTATCCACACGCGAACGAATTTCAAGAACGATTCTTGAACGGATTGCTAGACCCAATAGAAACTCTTTCTACTTTGAAGGCTATATGGAAAATCAATGTTCTTGTTCTTGAGGAAGAAGAAGAAGAAGAACTTGTTTTTCTCTCTCTCGGAGGCTATCTAATTGATATGGAATCAATTCATACTGATTAGGTCGTTGTTAGAGGTTTATATACTTATTAGTCCTAAACCGTTTAGGAGAAATAGGTTAAAACCCGTCACAACACGAAATCAGTTTTTGGGCCCGAACAGGGCCTGCTCGGCCGAGCACCTTTGCTCCAGAAAATCTGACCTTCTGATTTCCCATGCTCGGCCGAGTCATATGAGGTGCTCGGCCGAGCACCACCAGAATTCCGATTTAGCCTTTTAAACAATTCGTCCTTTTGTGTGTGACCCCATAGGATTATATTAAGTTGGCAATGAGCCCAAACACATTTGTGCTCATAAATCATGAGCGGACTCTAGCAAGCCATCATGACTACCCAATTAATATAACTTGTATAAGTTCGTGAATCCTTTATAGAACATATTACAATCTCTTTGTTTCATGATGTCTATTGAACGTAAGCCATGGTCAATGGTCAACTTACAATGTTCAATGCTTTCTCGATCCAGAATGTATTGATAGTACAAATCTTATTTGAGCACGGCCATGCATTTCATCAACACCATTCTTCGAGTGGCCAAAGCTTGACATCTCTCTCTTACGAGGAACAAATCCCTTCTTGATTTATTACCTTTCCCTACATGAATCCGATTACGCCAATCACATTCTTTATAGCTACCCGATTAGGGGTAACGTTTGAATATGTCAAACGTAATGTTCATCGAGTGGAAGACTGTGATAATCTCAGGTCTAAAGATTCCAATAATATAACTATATGAGACTTAATTATGACATTGTGACCATGACATAAATCTCATATGGGTCAGTCCAGTATTTGGTCTCCAACAAATACCCATAAGTTTAATTGTATCCCATACACCATAATCATCATATGATTATCCTTTAAACTTATACTAACAATTAATCATAATTATCAGGGACGGGGATTATTATAATAAACATGCAAAGGATATAATAATCAAATATTCAATATCTTTAATATATAAATAACATTAATCGTTTTACAAAACGTGCCTAGAGCATACAACACCAACAATTAGTACATGCATTCTAATTAAAGTTGAAGGTGACTTCAATGATCGCCGGCTGCGCGGAGGATTTTTGTCTAGATTAATATTGTTTTCTCTTTTAACCTTCTTCTTTCAGGTAATATTTCAGTTCATCTTCTTCTTGCAATTCGTTGTTTCCATTTTAGAATCTCATTTTACTTTTGATAAAATACTTGCTGTTGTAGAATGATTTTTTGAGGGTGGGGGTTGAGAAAGAAACTAAGACAGGGGGAACTTAAGGAATTGTGCATTTATTCCAAATTTGAAACGACATTCGTTTAACCCTAATGTTCATATTCTAAAACTAAATGTTGTAGGGATAGCATGAAGAGATACAAAATGAAATAGGAAGGAGAAGAAAATGGCGGTGAGACTAAGGCTCACACTTTACTGATGTAGAAACAGGTTGTTTTTATAGAGTTATTGTAGCCTATGTTCGATCTCTTTGGGATGGCAAACATTTGGAAGTGTTGGTTTACATCAATTCTTCTCCAGGTTAATCACAATCACCCTCCTCGCTCTCCACCGATGATTTCAAGATTCGACTTATATTTCTTGCTCTCTCCCATGCTTGGTGTCATCTTTGTGCTGAACTCTGAATAATCCTTTGTTTTTTTTATTGTGATGTTCTTTAAGGAGCATTTTTTTGTTTTTTTTTTTGTTTTGTAGTGTGTACTCCCATTAATAGCACACACAGACACCATTTAGATTCAAATTTTTGTCTTGATCCTAACTTATGTTGTGTAGTTAGAGCGGAATAAAAGCATTGAAGTCGGATCAGATGGATATATATTTGGAAATGTGTAAGTGATGTAAAGCAAGAAAGTTTGCCTTAGTGGGTTAGGAACCAATCGGCCTTAAGGAGAAGATTGGACTAGCGAGAGAAATGTTGATGTAAATCAATTCTGTTGTTATAGGATTTGACTTCGAATTTTCCCATGTGTTCATGTTCATGTTCATGTTCATGTTCATGTTGATGAAGTTAAAGTTTTTGTTTTTGCTTTTAATCTCAACAATCTTTTTTTGTCTGGCCTTATCATAAAAATCTAATGTGATTACTATTTTCTTTCTTGACTTTGGGGTTGGAGGTGCAGGTATTCACTTTAATTTCAACAATCTTTGTTCTCATTCTAAATAAGAGTTTCATTGAACCGGCCCTATATCTTTTTCTCTTTGAGAAAAACAAATGCATTTTCCGGTTACTAACCTTCTCAACACTATTTTCATCTCTTTAAATGAGTTTACATACCCCCCTCCATCCCAAAATATTTTTTACATTTTTTACTTACTCCCTTCGTCCCAAATTAATTATTTTCATATTTTTGATATATCATGATCACGGGAGAGAAACTGACATTGTTTTTCTATTTAGTAGGGGTTACAGGTTCGAATTATAAGGTGGATTACATGGTTTTAGACATACTCCTCACTGTCATTGTGTCTATAATGTCACTCATTGTACTATTATCATGTCTATAACCTATTCTCATACTATCATCCTTTTGCACTGTCATTGTTTTTGTACAGACCCGTGCCATTGGCACCGGCTTTTAGATACTAGTGATAGAGAATTCTAGAGGCGCGCGTTTGTCTTTTCTTTTTAGAGTGCAATTAAAAAAAAAAGTAAATAACTGTAATCTAATTAGGGTTTTAAGAAATTCATATATTATGGGCTGCATAAAAATACAAAGATAACTAAATATTCTTAAATGGGCTGAAATTTAGTTTTATTTTGGGCCGATATAAATACACAACTAGAGACTGCATTATGGCTGCATTAAATTCTTTTGTATTGGGCTGAAATGTGTGATGGACCTTTTATAAGATTTTTTAATGTGATATTTAGGCGTCATGATAAATGAGTTTAATTGGTCTAATCTTTTGCATTTAGGACAACAATGACGGGATGGAACTCTCATTAAGTTTTTTAGGTTCCAGATACTTTATACTACCTCCGTCCCAGCTCAATGTGCACTGGTTGACTTTTCTGGTCAACTTGACTGAACTTTAACCTTAATTTTATGAAAATCTATATATCTTTATACAATTTTGAAAGATGTTATTGATACTATTCCTAACAATAAAACAATAACAAATTTTAAATTCGTATAATAATAGCTAGATTTTCATAAAATAATAGCCAAAGTTCGAATAAATTGATCAAATGAACAGTAAAAGTGCACATTGAGTTGGGACGGAGGTAGTAATCAACAACTACAATCTGACATAAATATAACATGTTAAAATAACTATCATTAGAAAATATTACATCAAAATAGATATTATTTGAGAAATGCTCTTTTAAAATAGAGATTATTAAAAAAAAAAAAAAAAAGGTCCTCATTGAGTATGACAATTTTAGGTCAAATTCCTTCATGTTTACGCTTTGGATCTTTAACCAAATTTTTAATTCCAAGTTAAAGCTTTTTAGGCGGCATCACTTTTATAAGTAAATGATTATTAGTAACTTGGTGCTCTTAATGATTATGTTTGAATTCATCGGTCTCTCGTGGTTAATTTGAAGATTTTACATGCATGTCACAAACCTATCATTTCCTACACTACTCTTTTTATTTTATTTTTGGAAAAAGATGCACACCTTATCTATAGCTCAAACACAATAGTTCATCCGTCCCAAACTTATCGCTACTTATTTCCGTTTTAGGTGTCCCATACTTATTGCTATTTACCGGCCAAAATGTTCAATTTTCTCTCTCATACCAACTCACGACAACTATACACTAACTTATTTTCCCTCTCCTACCAACTCGCAATACTTACTTTCAACATATTTTCTTAATCCCCGTGCACTCACTTTTAGTAACAATAAGTTTGGGACGGAGGGCGTACTCCCTTTCGTCTCATAAGGAAGAGCACAAAACTGGAGTAATTGTTGTTCATATATAAAAAGTGAAGTAGGAAAGAAAAAGTGTGAAAAAAGTAAATAAATAGTTGTTGTGAATATGATAAGTGAATATCATTGAACAAATAAATATTTTAAAATTTTAATTTTAATAATATGAGTTATCAATGAGACACAAGAAAGAAAAAAATATATTGTGCCCTTTATTATGAGATATAGAAGGGGTTATATTTTTTTCTTAGATTCATAGATTAATTTCGGGCACGCGAAGATTTATTAGTGACTCGTGATGTTAACAAACAATCCGAAATTCCCAACATTTGTTATAAATATTTCAAATAAAAATATTAGTATACTCCCTCTGTCTTAAAAAGATAGTCCAATTTTGATTTTTTATGGTTAATAAAAATGAATTTTGACCAAACACTAGTGTCAATCTAATCATTCAAGTGAAATTCTAAAAGTTGTAATTGATTAATCGTTAAATGATTTATCAATAGCACATTTTAGAATTTTGTTGTGATGATTAGATTGACACCAATGTTTGGTCAAAGTTCAATTTTGTTGACCATAAAAAATTAAAATGAGACTATTTTTATGAGACATAAAGAGTATTATGTATTTTTAAACAGAGAGTTTTTGTTCAATAAAAAAAAAAGTGGGTATTATAATTGACTATATTCCTTGGGTTCTTTATATAGAAAAAAGTGGATGAGAGGTTTCACTTTCACACTTCACATGGGTAGTTTAAGCCCAGGGAGGATGTGTATGTCTTTTTTGCTAAATGCATGACAGACCAAAAATTGGTTATGATTATGAGAATTTTCATTTTCTTGTGTGCTCTGTCTTTTTTTGTACAACGGCACCACCTCACATATATACGTATTATTTGGTTCAATTATTTAAGGTTTTTATTTTTTATTTTTATATATATATACTCCCTCCGCCCCATCACAAGTGAGACCTACTTGTGGGCACAATAATTAAGAAAAATATAATATATGTGTGGTAAAAAATGAAGAGAGAGAATGAGTGGGGTGAATAGTAGTATTGATTGAATAAAATGAGTGGTGGAAAATGAAGAGAGAGAATGAGTGGGATTAAATGGTGGGGTTGGTTGAATATAAATATATTAAAACATTTCTATTTTGGGCAGTCTCACTTGTGGTGGGACGGACTGAAAAGAAAATTAGTCTCACTTGTGGTGGGACGGAGGGAGTATATATGTAGGGTCGTGCTCCTGTGAGAACCTAAATATCGTGAGAACCGTGAGAACTTCGATACATTAGGTAAAAAACTAATATATTCAATGGTTCACTTGGATACATCATTTGATACATCATTGAATACATTAAGTTTTCACAATATTTAAGTTATTATTTGAGCACCTACCCCCCCTCTCTCTCTCTCTCTATCGAGAGAGAGAGAGAGAGAGAGAGAGAGAGAGAGGTGGCAAAGTTGGATGGACTTTATGAAATGTTGGTCCCTCCTTCCTAGGGATGGCCAAATCGGACCGGAACCGAAAAACTGGACCGGAACCGGACCGGAAAAGCCCGGAACCGGAGCAAACCGGGGAGGAAACCGGAACCGGACGAATCGGAACCGCAAGGCATGCGGGCCGGTTCAGGGTCACATATATGCCGAACAGGACCGGAACCGTACCGAAAATCCCTTGTTTTTCAATAATTTTAAAGGAGATGACCGGAACCGGACCGGAACCGTACCGGAACCGGACCGAACCGGGACCGTATTGTGCCTAACCGGAACCGGAACCGGGGTAAGTGCGGGCCGGTTAAGGGTCACCCTTTTGACGAACCGGAACCGGCGGTTCCGAACCGGAACCGGTTTTGACCATCCCTCCTTCCCCCTCTTATTATGTGGTGCGTCACTTTCCTCATTATTTCTTGGTTCATTCCACTCTAGAAAAGTAGGGTTTCTCTTTTGAAAGTATTCATTTTGTTTTTCAATTTTCATTAAATGATGAACACATTGAGATAATGAGATTGGATGGAGGACCAAATTAAAGTCTTTGCTAAGAGTACAAAATATTTCATAAATTTTTGTCTTAAATGATTTGACAATCATCGATTAAATACTTAATTAATAAATACGGAGTCTTACAACACACCATCCAATCTAACATGAATAATGCTAGGGCACAAAAAACTCACAAAAACTTGCTCACAAAATCTTAGGTGTAATAATATTATTAGTGTTTTTAATTAAAGTGTGGCGGGTCCATTATCAATGCAACCAATAAAATATCGCCACCTCATTTTATGAACAAGATTTTGTGACCTTATTTTGTGCCCCAAGCATTGATCACCTAACGTTGCCAAATTATTTATCGACTAAAAGTTTGTGAGCTTTCTTTATTATGTGGAAAAAGAACTTTGATTTGAGAGTTGTGTAACAGTCTAGCCATAAATGTAGAAGGTGATCTTAATTAACAAAGTTACAATTTGGCCAGAAATCATTTTCTCTAATATGTCAACATCCTCCCTTCTTACCTCCAAAATCGTTAGTAGTTGCTTCCAATTATAGGAAGTTTTCATTAAATACACTAATGTAAAATATACTAACATGAAGTAGATCTTACTTAGATTATTTCTGCATGCATGCTCTTTATTCTTGTTCAAGGAATTTACGTCTAAGTTGGAATTTATACTATATTCATATATCTTTTTCTGATTCATTTGGTGAAACAAAGATTATTTTTCTTGGACTAAATCTGATTATAATTGTTCATTCAATTTAAAATTTTAATTTTATTCTATGATTTGTCAGACATGTTTAATTTATCTGTTTCAATTGTGTTATTGTGCTTGGTTGATAAAGATATACTCCCTCTGTCCCTAAATGAGTGTCCATTTTCAAGAAATCTTTGTCCCTAAATGAGTGTCTTTTTTAAACATAACTTTCTCCCTAAACGTTTTTTTTCAAAAAAAAAATCACCGGTTTCTTTATACGTGCAAAACTAAAGGTTTGGAAAGGAGATTACAAGAATATATATGAATCGTTGTTACCAAATTGTTCAAAAAATTGAGATTTTCAGTATCCCTTAAAATGAAATTTGGACACTCATTTAGGGACAGAAGGAGTACTATCGTGCCAATATTTGAGGATGGTAGGACAGTAAATAGTTATGACTCCTTCCATCACACTCACATACTATTAAAGAAAGTGGCATATTTTGTGCTCAAGTCTCTCATTATAAATAAAATAATTAAATGTTATAGCTGAACTAGTTATTAATGTATTAAAAAATGCACTTTATTTTTTTATATCATGATAAATTTACACTAAAATTTTTAGTGAGAAACGCCGTACTTATTTTGATAAGGATCAAATAAAGAAAAACATTATCAGGGGCGGAGCTAGAACTCTTCTTAAGTGGATGCACAAATTATACTAAATTTTCAAATTTTAGTTATACTTTATGTTGTAATTATATAACAAAACATCAAATTATAAAGCACATACTTGAAACAAATTTGTCTCATTTCAATTTTTAATAAAAACAAATAAAGTACACGCTTTGAATAGATCTGGTACAATTAATTAAATTAATAATTTAAGTAATTTGGTACAGTTAATATAACAATTGACTTAAATTTGAAAGAGAAAATAGAATTTTAATTATATATATATATATATCAAAGTTGGTGAGGAGAGTCATAGTATTGTCACATAGACAAGTTTTAGAGAAATGTTGCATTTGGTGTTGCCACATCATTACCACTCTTATAAATAAGAGACTTTTCAAATTCTTTTCTTAGCTAATAGTATTAGTTACTATATAGGGTAACTATTATAGTTAACTACAATAATAACAAATACTTGTAATAGTAATGGTTACTATAATAGGTAACTATTATAGTTAACTACTATAGTAACTAATACTTATAATAGTAATGGTTACTATAATAGGTAACTATAATAGTTGACTAATACTTATAATAGTAATGATTACTATATTAAGTAACTATAATAGGTAACTATTAATAGTTAACTCCCTACGTCCCAGAGTAAGAGTCATAATTTCTACTCCCTCCGTCCCAACACAAGTAGGACTAGAGGAGTTTGCTTACTAATTAAGAAAAACTAGTTAATGTGTGGTAGAAAATGAGGAGAGAGAATGAGTGGAGTAAATAGTAGTGTTAGTTAGATAAATTGAGTGGTAGAAAATGAAGGGAGAATGAGTGGGATAAATAGTAGGGTTGGTTGAATAAATTGAGTGGTGAAAAATAAAGAGAGATACTGAGTGGGGTTGAAACATTTCTATTTTGGTCAGTCTCACTTTTAGTGGGACGTCTCAAAAAGGAAAGAAGTCTCACTTGTGCTGGGAAGGAGGGAGTATTTTGGTACATCCCATAGTAAAAGTCTTTTTCCAAAAATAGCAAAGAATATTTACTATTCGTCTCACTCATTCTCTCTCCTACTTTACTTTTATACTCACAAAACCAATTAACTTATTATTCCTCTCACTCATTCTCTCTCCTAATTTACTTTTACACTCACAACACTTACTTACTTCCATCATTTCTTAATCTCAGTGCAAATGAGAGGTATGACTCTTACTCCGGGACAGAGGGAGTAATATTTAACTATTATAACTAACTAATCCTATTAATAGTATTAGTTAATTATAATAGTTAAATATAATTGTTAACTGTAATAGTTGCTATATAAGTTAATTATTATTATTAATAGTATTAGTTAATCATAATTGTTACAATATATATTAAATATTACTATTAATTATATTATCTAATCATAATAGTTACTGTACTATATATGTTAACTATTACTATTAATACCATTAAGTTTTTTGAAATATTCATACAACAAACTTAAATGTACTTCTAAATTAATTTAAAAACATATTTATTACAACTATGTACAACCAAAGCTATGAAAATGTTTTGATTAATTTAAAATATACATATATTTTCAAATAAAATTATTATGTTAATTTATCAATTAAAAACATCAAAAAAAAATAAAAAATACAAAAACATTAACGAAATAGATTCCCGTGCAGAGCACGGGTTACCTACTAGTTATGTTAATATCCACAACTGTGAGATCACAATGTGACTAAAGACACCAGAAGAAGAAGAAGATGAAAGATTACAGTATTATTTTTTTAATTTTTTTTTTACGATGTCCACGCGAAGGAGACGAGGAGAGGGATCTAAAGATTACAGTATTATTAGCATTGCACATATATTGTTGCAACAAGAAATACTCCATTTGTTCCAGAAAGATAGTCTAATTTTAACTTTTTATGGTCAACAATAATGAACTTTGACCAACCATTGGTGACGATCTAATCATTCTAGTGAAATTCTAAAATTTGTAATTGATAAATCACTTAGTGATTTATCAATAACAATTTTTAGAATTTTATTGTGATTATTAAATTGACACTAATGTTTGGTCAAAGTTTATTTTTGTTGACCATAAAAAGTCAAATGAAACTATCTTTCCGAGACAGAGGGAATATTGCAAAAGATCAGAGACTATAACAAAAGATTTTGAGCTAGATATCAATAAAAAAAAATCGGAAGATTCTTTCTTAAAAACTAAGAAAATAAGGAGTAAGTTTTAGGGGAGTTTTTTTTTTTTTTTTCATATAAAAAGTCTATTTTATTTTTCCACATACAAACATCTAATAAATATTCAATAATAATTTGAAAAAAATATATATAATTTAGCGAAAAACTAATCTCTTGAGTCTTAAAATCTCACGGAATATAATCCGAAAGGACTCCAAAGACTCAAATATTAAAATAAAAATAAGATACTCATAGTTAACTTTTCATATGTGAATGAAAAGGGACATAAATCAGAGGTGCGACAATTGGCAGTGACCTAAAACCAAAACAATGCGCTCTCATTGAACCGTCCGCTGCCGCTTTCTATATGTTTTGTCCGCTATTTATTTCTGGGGCCTACCAATTTTCCTAACTGCTCCCACATAAATTCTTTCTTGGACTGATACCATGTCCATGATGCTTCTGTCGACAGAAAAAAAAGCGATAATATTTCATCATAAAATAGTTTACAAAAATAAAAATTATTTTACACATTTAATCTATACCAAAGAATTGAATTTATAGCTACCAAACACAATCTTAGTATAATTCTTTTGAATTGTTGTTGAGGTGGTCTCCCATGAGAACAAAGGGATCCGTCTTATGTATGAGATGAGTCGACCCATGACCCATGGGGCATGACCCGCCACGTGGCAGCCTCCCAGAGGTCAATTTTTTTTTTTATATTATTTTTTTCGGTTTTTCAGCCGTTCACCAAAAGTAATAGTTACCATAACTTAATGTAATGACTGTATACATATAAAGTAACATTGTTCATAAGTAAACGTAACACCTGTTTTACAAAACAAAAGCTCGTTTTACCCATTTTTTCAAATGTAATACTAATTATAATTACATGTAACCCAAACAATATCTAAATGTAATTATCATTTATACTGAAATGTGATAATGTTTTTTCAAAAATGTAAAATATTGTGTATTTTGATTTATTTTTTTGAAAGAAAGTAACATTTGAAAAGTAACAACTCATATATGAATGTAATTGTTTGTACAAGTAAATGTAACACTTTAATAAAAGAAATCATAACATATTTCTATAGATAATGTAATTCTTTTACATGTAACAGTAATCAAGTGTTTTTAGCTCTAAAAATGTAAATGGTTGAATTATTACCTTTTCTATACATATGTGTTACAATTATGTATAAACATTATTACATATAAGTAACACGTTCGTTACATTTTAGTTGTAATAACTATTACTTTTGACAAACGAAGAAAACATAGAAAAAAACACTGTTACTTTTCTGTATATATGTATTACTTTTATGTATACAAACTGTTACTTTATATAAATACAGTCATTACATTAAGTTATAGTAACTATTACTTTTGATAAACCGATTTTTTTTTTTTTGGCCTATGAGAGGCTGCCACGTGGCAGGTTCGACCCCTGGGTCCTGAAGCCGGTTCAGTGAGTCGGGTGGGTGGGTCAAAAACCGACCCGTCTCATAGATGAGACGGGTAGTGCATTCCGCACAAGAGTTTTTGTCATTGTTGTTCTACTCCATTCAAGTCTTTTTTTTTTTTTTTTTTTTTTTTTTTTTTAAGGCAAACGATAAATACATTCCATTCACAATAAAAAAAGAAATGACGCACCACAAAGGTTGGAGGCTCACTCAAAATTTCAAGAGTAGTTTCATTTCGTAACTTACAAGAATGATATTTGAGATCCAAATCTTGAGACGTACAGATTCGTTTCCAAGGGAAACTTGGAAACTGCCTCACAACAAACAAACAAAAAAAAAAAAAAAACCAACATATGCTCTCACAAAGGAGAGAATACAACGGCTCTCACTTAGGAGAGAATCTTATTATACAATATATTACTCCATCCGTCTCGGACTAAGGTTCTTAGTTTGACTTTACACAGAGATTAAGAAAAAGTAAATGTTGTGAGTATGAAAAGTGAAGTAGGAGAAAGTAGGAGAGAGGGAGTGGGTAAAAAGTTTTTGTTGTGAGAATAACAAGTGGGTCCCATTGTCCATTTTAAGTAATAAGGCAAGTCTGGGACAAACCAAAAAGGAAAGTAAGAACTTTAGTCTGAGACGGAGATAGTATATAATAGGAAAACAACAACACAATTATTTATAATTTCAATATTAAAATTATAAATAATTGCGTTGTTGAAAGATTAACAAAAGGAAAAGATTAGATTAAACTAATAATAGAAAGAAATTTGATGAAAAGATGAATACTCCATTCAAAGGTTTATATAAAAATTTCTTAGAGGATAAGAAATCAAAATACAGAACAAGGGGAATGGACCCCAGAGAGGAGATCCTCTGTATCACTTTCTGTGTACCACAAGTGATCCAGTGGTTATAAACAATTAAGATATAAATGATTATAATGTCAAAAGTAATGCATAGCCGTCAGAACACTTGTGGTACACAAACAGTGGTATAGAGGATTTCAACTCTGGACCGCGCCTACTAAGTGAGTGTTGTCAACTGTTCGACTGTCGAATGTTCTGATTTCTTAATTAAATTCGTTGGTCGAGACTGTTTCGGAGGGGCTCCTAAATTAACCTTAAATAAACTAGGTCGTTGCAATGGATTTCATATGATGGTGTTTTTTTTTTTTCTTCAAAAAAAAAACCACCATCATGTGAAATGAAATTCGGGACTTGTGCAATATAACTGTGCATCAATTAGAAATGAATTTTATGGCCCATATTTAATCTTATTTACATTATTGGATTACAGCGTTTAATAATATAAAATTATAGCGTATATTTTAAGAAAACAGATAAACGTTTATAATTAGACAAATTCTTGTATGCGGCATCTTCAGCCGTGCGGCGGGTCCGCCATGGGTCGGATCCGGGTTGGCCCACCCCACCCGCCCAGGTCCATTAAAAAAAAACCCCAAAAACTTTAAAATGTCATATCTTGTGATTTATAAGTCGATTTTTTTTAAAAAATACCGTTGTGTTCGTCTCGACAAGACGAATAAAACTACATAGGTCATGATATGGTTTGATTTTTTTTTTTTTTAAAAAATACATTTTTTACACACAAAACAAATTGATCTGCTGTCAGCTAAAATGTAACACTCTGTTCTGATAAAAGTAACACTTTCATCTTCAAAAAGTAACACTTTCTACTGTTAAAGGTAACATCAGTTTTTACAAAAAAAATAGGTTTGCATTTCAATTGTTACTTTCTCAATAAAAAATTGTTACATTTCATATATAATGTTACATTTAGGAATATAAACTTTTACAATTAAGAAAAATAATGTTAAATACATTTTTTATAAAATGTAACATTAGTTTTTAGTTGTCAATCCTATGTTAATTTTGGGAGAAAAAAAAAGTGTTACATTTGAAAAAATGAGTGTTACATTCCTTTATAAAAAGTGTTACTTTAATTTAGTTGTGAATCTTTATGTTATCTTTAATCTATTGCATCAAAATTGTGGTACATTTGTTTTGAAAAAAAGTGTTACATTTGAAGAAAAAAAGTGTTACATTTCGGTATAAAAAGTGTTACTTTTTGTTGGAGGAAAAAAGTTAGGGTGGCCAAAAAAAAAAAAAAAATCTTGGAAAAAAAATAAAATAAATAAAGAATAAAAATGGCTCGGCGCCGCCGCACGGCGTGCGGCCGTTGTACGCGAGACAGGCTCTTATAATTATAGACGAATGTATAGCAGTCAGAGATGAATCTTAAGCTCCAAATTATTAAATTAATCTTATTTACACTATTTAATGACCGTCGCTAATAAAATTATGGCTATATTTTTAATAAATCAGACGATTATGATCATAATAGATGAAATGCCAATTTGCACGGCTCCGAATCCCGTCATATTCGTCGACATGGAGAGGGTACGGATGACCCACGCGGCAACCACAATATGCTTTGGACCATTTTCAACTACAAGACCCGCATTTGAAATTCCAAAAAAGTAAATAGGAATGTTAATGTACACATATGTATAGCCTCATTTTGATTTTCTTTTTTCTTTTTAAAAGCTTTATAGGTGAGCGTCTTTTAGAACACTGCTACTAATTAGTTCAATATCCAATAATTTATTGTTAACTATATTCTTAATCAGATTTTGTAAACTGTTTTTGTTATCTTAGCATTGTTTTTTTCTTTTTCGAATTTGTGATCTCCATCCCTAGCTGAAGACAAATTTACCCTTTTCTTTCGTATCATATGATGCTGCACGAAACGTGTTGGATCAGCCCTCCGTCTAGTGGTTCGGATAATCCTGGCAAAGAATATCTTCGTGTCCGAAATCTGCACACAATGAACAAAACGTGAACTAGCCGGGGCTTCACCGGCGAAGGCCCTCCGGCGTGAGAGTAAGAATTCGGGTGATCTGTGAATAGAGAAATCAATGGACTAGTTAGGGCCAAAGAGTTCGTTACCCGTTTCCTGTGTAGAGGACCTGTTTTTATAGGCGTGGGTGTATGAGTTCTGACTTGTTAGGAAAGCCTGGAAGCCCGTGGAGATGTAGGATTCATATTCCTTGGAGATAGACTCCTGATAAGGATGGATTAAGCCATGTTATCTGATAGGAGAGTTATCCTTGTTTGGATAAGGACTCTTAATTTTAGAGTTGTAATATAACTCTATAAGTGGATTCCCGATAGAAATAGGAGGCATATGGTGTAAGTCGTCCCGTCATCTGTCTCGGCTTTGTCACGGAAACCGGCTAGGGATCGGGCCTATTGGAACTCGGCCTAGGCAAGGTCTGCCTGCTGGATGTCGGCCTCCGGGAAGGTGGGCTTCGTTAATGGGCCTCAGGGGTGTGAGCCCAGAATGTATGAGTCCCATTTAACCAAGTCAGTTTATGTCGTTCAGTGGCCCCCGAGTTTCTATCTCGGCATGCCGAGTAGGAACTGTTTCTGTACTTGATTCTGAAGCTTCATTTATCATGATTTGACAGTCAACCACCAAAATCCCGAAGGGTTTAGATTTCCTGATGTCATGCTGATTCGCCCTCAGGTGAAATCATTGTTTTTCTTGGAAAGGGAAAGCTTCATTAATTGCTCCATCATAATGAGGAGTATAAATATTTCACCCTTCCATCTTCCCGGGCTATTTAAGCGTTCGCCTTTTGACATTCACTACCCGAGAAACTCTTATTTCTCTTTCAAGAATCTTCAGAATGGCTCCAAAAAGAACATACGATGATGCTTTCCCGGAGGAAATTGATTCATCCTCAGAAAACCAAGCTGGGAGTCCCAATTCTTCAAGCAACGATGATTTTGTGCCTTCTTCCTACCATTCTTCCTTTCCGGCAGAGGACTCGCCGTCCGATAGCAATGGCGAATTTCAAGAACCAGACCCTGTTGATGAATCTTCCGATGATGACTCTGTTTCAGAAGAGTCAACGGATGATGGTGAAGATGATGAGGAAAGTGAAGATGATCCAGAGCCCATCATTATTGATGAATATGGGTACGACGGAGACTTGGAGTGGGAAGAAGATGACGATGACCAAGATCAAGATAGTGATCTTTCTTGATCTCTTAATCAATGTTCCCAACTAGTTTTCTTTATGATTTTGCTCAGGTCAAGCCCCCGGCCAGTTGTGGGGGTTCATTATTATATAACAAAACTTTCTGCCTTTCTTGGCCTATCAATGTCTTGTTAGAGATTTAACTTTTCCCATTCTGAACATGGTCATTCAACTACGTTTCATAAAGTAGATTTTGTTAATCTCGTCATAAATACTCTTGATGTCGCTATCACCTCCTGATCTCGGCATTTGATGATGGAGATGCGTATTTGCAATGCTCTTGAAGTTGCCGGGATGATGACCTTGAGTTGATTTTCAAATATCGAGATGACTCGTTCTCGGCTTAATTTATGCTTGTTTACTGTCTCGACCTCGTCCTGTTACTCGTATTTAGGTTTATTATGCCGGCTTGGATACTCTTAGGCATATCGGCCTCGTCCTGACACGTGTCGGTCCGGTATTGGCAGTCTCTAAACGGCGGTCGGGTCACCTCAATCGTTTCTTCTCCTCATTTTGTACGGCGCACGTGCTTGATTGATGGGACATTCATCTTGAAAAACGTGGCCCATTAAATGCGTTTGATGATGATTTCGTGGGTGTACGTTCAACCCGTGGGTCATGGGTCAGATCCGGGTCAAATCGACCCTAATTTTTTTTAACCCGCCCTACTTATATGCTCAAAAATCCCTCAAATCTTCTCATTTTCAAATTCTTGCTCAAGGGAATAGTGTGTTCACCGCCGGCGAGTTTCCAGAGACCTTGATTTTTGTTGCCAATCCCGCCGTTTGATTTCAATCATTTTCCTCTGTTCCGTCGGCCGATCTTTTTTCTCCGATTGCAAACTTGACGAAGGTACTGTTCCGTCCTCTTTTTCCCTTTACGATTTTTTGCCATTTGTTAGGGTTTTGGAATTGCAAAGATTCAATCTTTACTCCCTTCTGCATTTCTACTAGTAGATCTAACTTTAGAATAGTTTCTCCTTTCTGTTATGTCTGATACTCCCCGTTTTGACCCCGACATCATGTATGGCTTCTATGAGCGGAACAATAGGGTATATAGGCTGTCAGAGGGGAAATGGAAAATGTTGTCCTTAATGGCCATTAGTGATCTGTTGTTCCTGAATAAAACTCCTAGAGACGACGTTAGGTATCCCTCGTGCCTTTTTGCCCCTAGAACCCTTGATGATAGCGTAGATGGCGTAATTCTTCTCAACACTTTCGACACCATTATTCGGCACATTTTTCTTCATTATGTTAAGGACAAGTCGGCTTTCCGATCTCTTTTTGAGGGTCCTTCCTCGGCCCCAGAAGCTGAATCGGGGGGGAAGGTCACCTCGTCCTCGGCACGGGATGATTCTAACCCCTTGATTGATGCAGGTATGGCCGAGGAAAGTGTTTCCGGGAGGATTGTAGATAGATTTAAAGAGGAGGTCGCGGTCGCGCGGGGAGGCCGAGATGGGGCAGGTCCTTCTGGCTCGACTCGCCGAAGACATCCTTCCAGTGGTGAAGCCATGATTAAGGATCTCTACGATAATTATGGTGTGGATCGTCGGGAGTTCAAACGTTCCCATAGTAGGGCCCGTCCGTTTGCCAACGAGAGAGAGGCCGAACGTTTCTACTACAACGACGCCTTCCTTCCCTTTTTCTACAAACAGTTTCAACTCGGTCTTCGCCTTCCCCTGGATCCTTTCATTAACGAGTACATGGAAGAGTGGAATATTGTGCCGGCTCACCTGGGTGCTAATGCCGTGAGGTATCTTACCGGCTTTATCATTCTCTGTCGTAGCCTTGGTTTTGAGCCTTGTATGTCGGCTTTTTACCATTTCTTCAAGTCGTCTTATAATTATTCTTCCAGAACCATTACTATCAAATCTGACCCCCACAAGCCTAAACTTATGATTCCCATATCCAATGTTGTGAATAAAGTAACCGGCTGGAATAACAACGTTATCAAGGTTGAGAGCCGACTCGGATGGGAGTTCCTGGGTCCTGATAAAGGCCCGGCGAGGCCTGAAGCCGTACATCGGCCATCCTGGAGTGCCAGCTTGATAAGGAGGTTAGAAGAATTTGCCGCCTCAGCTACCTTTGATTGGGGTAGGACCGAGTTTGATTTCAAACATCACGTTCAAGCCGGTTTGATGAGGGGCCCGATTGGCGGTATTGTGCCGAGAGTTGTGGTGGAGAGAGGAAGCCGATTCCCGGGCTGGGTGGTACATCCCGATTTTGTTTTTCACTCGGAGTGTGACGTTTGTAAAGCCGAGAATGACAAGTGTCTCATGGCGCGAGATATAATAGGATGTAATGCTTTTTCCTTTGATACTTTTCTTACCCCTTTCCTGTTTTGCTTTATTATCGTCCTTAACCGCCTCCTTAACTTGTGCAGATCTTTCGATGGAAGACCTCCAGATCATTGACACCGAGGAGCTTGACCCCACCATGGCGGCGAGAAGGAAGAGGCATCTATCGCGCACCCGGGGCATTGAAAAATGTCATACCGATATGGAGGCCCGACAAGAGGCGTTACAGGCCCAAGGTGCTGCCCTTATTCCTACTGGTCCTTCTGTCGTCCAGGTTGAGGCGGGTGGAGGAGACGATATCGAGATTGTGGAAAGGGAGGTTGAGGTGGAAGTTAACCCTGTGCCGGAACAGGGTCTAGGCCAGCACGATGAGATCGAGGTCGAAGTGGACCAAGTGGGCCGCCGAGGGAAGAGGCCGTTAGAAGAGTTTAGGGATGTTTCTGAGCCTCCTTCCAAGAGGACCCCTTCAACTTATGGCTCGGCCTCGGCCTCGGCTCCTACTGAAGCCGAGATTAACGAACTAGCCAATGTTCTTGGAAATGTGATGATCATCCCTGATCTTGACGACTCTGTCCGTTCTGGCCCCGCCCTTAGGCTTGGTGCGGCTGTTATCAAGAGGGCCATGAATCAGAGAACTGCTCAAAGGTTGGTAGACACTAGGCCGACCTCCACTCAGCTTTGAAACCGGAAAGGTTTACTCACCAGCGAGGTATTTTCGCGTTTCCTTAGTTTCTCTGACTTTTTATTTTTGACTCTAATACTTTCATACTGTTCTCCCCTTTGCAGCTGGCTTCCATTGCCCAACATGAGTATGCCTTGATGCAGCTCGCTGTGAGTAACGCCAAGAAGTTTGAGGATGAGGTTGGGCCTTTGCGTGCTTCTAATGCCGAGCTTAAGGAGAGGGTAGAGAAACTTGAGCAGGAGAAGCTATCTTTTGATGTCGAGTTGAAGAAGGCAGCTGATAAGTCGGCGGAAGCGGTTGAAGTTGTTCAAAGGGCCGAGACAATTGTTAGGACGGCCAGAGAAGAAGCCGATATTGCTAAGGCCGACTTGGAGAAAGAGCGCCAACGAGCCGAGAGTCTAATGCTTGAGAAGGTCGCTGTTGAGGAGAGGCTTGACCAGATGGAGGAGAGCATCCCAAGTCGAGAGGAGAGGGCTGTCGAAGCCTTCAAGAAGGGGCCGGAGATGAGGGCAGCTGTTCAGGACGAGGTAGGGATCACTTACAATGATGCATGGTTCAACCTATCTCGGATTCTCTGGATCGACCCTGAAGTTAACATAACTCTCGACAAGCTTGACCGGCTTTATAATCAGGATGCTTATGGGGTTGAAGCTCGTGCTGCTCATTCCCAGATCCCTTATTCTGACAAGGGTTTGAGAGTGATCAGGAGCCGAGACCACCAGGCTGGAAATCCTCAATGGGTCCCTCCACCGGTTGAAGCAGGGAATCTAGACGACTTGATTGTGCAGGTGGAGGAAGAAGCAGGAGATGGCCTTGATTAGTTTGGGTAGGGGGCCCGTTTGGATTGAACAATTTTTCTTTTGTAATGATTCAAGTATTTGTATGGCTCGGCCCAGAGTACTTGGGGGAGCAAACACCTGATATTTTTGTTTGTTTGGAGTATTTGTACGATTCGGCCCAGAGTGACTGGGGGAGTCTAAACACTTATTTTCGGTTTGTCTTGAATGTGTATGCCTAGGTCCCATAGTTATCTGGGAGGCGTAAACACTTGTCAAGTATTGTCTCATCACTTGTTAATGTTGTTCTATCTCGGCTTGAGACGTCTTAACTTTGTTTGAAGTGAGGAGACGTTGCTTAGCCTGGTTGAGGCCCTTTGTAGGCTGTGGTCGTTCACCACTATGGCCGAGACGAGTGTTTGTGAACTCGGTTTTGCTAGGACTAACTCGTTGCTAGTCTCAATTTGTTATGGGGACTAGATGTAATAATCTTAACCTAAATTTGAGAGCACTAGCCGTCAGAGCTAGGTTTTGATTATAGCCGTGTTAAGCTATGTTAGAAGGCCGTGGTCGTTCACCATCGGGACGAGCATTTAGGAGCTCGGTTTGATAAGGACTAACTCCTGGCTAGTCTCAAATTGTAATGGGGACCAGATGTAATAATATTAACCCAAGTTTGAGAGCACTAGCCATTAGAGCTAGGTTTCGATTATAGCCGTGTTAAGCTATGTTAGAAGGCCGTGGTCGTTCACCATCGGGGCGAGCATTTAGGAGCTCGGTTTGATAAGGACTGACTCCTGGCTAGTCTCAAATTGTCATAGGGACCAGATGTAATAATCTTAACCCAAGTTTGAGAGCACTAGCCGTTAGAGCTAGGTTTCGATTACATCGACATGGCTAAGTGATGCCGGGATTGTGCTTTTTTAAAAAAATTTGTAAAAAGAAATTTTATTAATAGGAGAATCAAACTAGACATATCTAAGCTATAAAATCTAATTTATAAAGTAAATCTAAGCAAATAAAAAGTAGGTAGAATACCGAGGTACTAATGATAGTATTTCCTCAAATACTCCGAGTGCCAGGGATGTTTCAACTCTTTTCCTTCCGGAGTTTTGAGCATGTAGGTCCCCTCTCGGATGATATGAGTGACAATGTAGGGGCCCTCCCAGTTGGGGGAGAGTTTGTTTTGCTGGGCCTTCAAGTGTGTCGACTCGATCTTTCTGAGTACCCAGTCGCCGACTTCAAAAACTCTCTTCTTTACTTTGCTGTCATGGTAGGCTTTAGTCCTTTGCTTGTAATTAATCATTCTTAACTGAGACGTCAGCCTTTTTGCTTCAACCATATCTAAGTCGAGGAGTCGGTTGTATTCATTGGCCACTTCGTCATAATTGGATACCCTGAAGGTCGGCAAGGCCATCTCGGCTAGTGCCATAGCCTCTGATCCGTAAGTTAATGCAAAGGGAGTCTCCCAAGTCGGCCCCCAAGTGGTTGTACGAACTGCCCATAAAGCAAGGGGGTGGTCGTCCAGCCACTTTCCTTGACTTCCTTCTAGGCTCTTTGTTAGGGCTTTCAATATCAATTTGTTTGCTGCTTCGGCTTGACCGTTACCTTGAGGGTGACTGACTGATGATTTCTTGTGCTTAACTCCGAGCCTGCCCAACTCCTCGGTGAAGGCGTCCGAGAATTGGAGTCCATTATCGGTCATGATAGTATGAGGTACACCGAACCGACACCAGATATAGTCATGGATGAAATTAATGGCGTTCTCCTCTGTGATTTTGACCAAAGGCTTAGCTTCCACCCACTTCGTGAAATAGTCAACTGCTACAATAACAAATTTGTTGCTTCCTTTGGCTAAAGGGAAAGGCCCAATGATGTCGACTCCCCACATATCAAATGGCTATATCGGTATGACGAGGGTTTGCTCCACTGGCGGTACTTTGGGCAGGTCTGGGAAACGCTGGCATTTGTCACACTTCTTCACATAAGCTTGGGCTTCTTCCCTTAAGTTCGGCCAGTAATAACCGAGTGTTATCACTTTATCATCAAGGGTTCTGGCCCCCGGGTGTCCTCCACAGATTCCCTCATGTATCTCGGCCTACAGCTTCTTGGTGTCTTTAGGGGAGACACATCTCAGGAGAGGTCTGGAGAATGATTTGCGGTACAGAATGTCGTTCCAGACTACGTATCGAGCCGACTTCCTCTTTATCATCTTGGCCGCTATCTCGTCCTCCGGTAACTTGCCTTCCTTAATGTAGTCCTTGTAGTCTTCAATCCAGGTTCTTTCTTCATCATCCAGAAAAAGGATCTCAAGTCTCTCGAAGGTAGGTTGGTCGGCATAGATGATCAGTGGGTTGGTCTTTTCTGACGTGGCCATTTTTGACAACAGATCGGCCTCCTGGTTGTGTTCTCGTCCTACTTGCCTGATTTCCCAAAACTCCAAGTTTTTTGTCATACTTAAGACGAGATCCCGGTACTTAGTCAGCATGTGGTTCTCGGTGTTATATTCTCCTTTCACTTGGTTCACCACGAGTTGGGAATCACTGTAAGCTACCAGTTTGTTGGCACCAAAGAACTTCGCCCTTTCTATTCCCAAGATCAAGGCCTCGTACTCGGCCTGATTGTTAGAAGCTGGGAATTTAAATCTGATGAAATCCCGTGCTACATGCTCACCGCCTGGACTGGTTAGGTACACTCCCGCCCCACTTCTATCTCTGGTTGTCGACCCGTCTGTATATAAGATCCAGCAATCTTGTGGGAGCGCTTCTAGAGGTTCTCTGTCCATGGGAAATTTCCTCTTCCGGGTGGTCGGCGTATATTCGCTTGAGAACGCGGTCTCGACCAGAAAATCTACCAGGGGCTGCGCCTTCAATGTCTTCCTCGGCTTAAAAGTTATGTCGAACTCGGTCAATTCTATAGACCAGTTGAGTAGTCTGCCGAAACTGTCCATCTTGTGAAGTATCTTTCTTAGCGGGGCATCGGTGTAGACCGTGATGGGGTGAGCGGAGAAATATGCGCGCAATTTTCTAGCGGCGATGACCAAGGCGTATGCTATCTTCTCGGCATTAAAATATCTACTCTCGGTTTCTGACAATGCTTTGCTGACATAGTAAACCGGCTTCTGGATCCCGTTGTCTTCGCGCACTAACACGGCTGCCACGGCCCTGTCTGTTGCAGCCAGGAATACCGAGAGTGTTTCTCCCATGATCGGACTACTGAGTAAAGGGGGTGAGCCTAGGTACTCTTTCAATTGCTTGAACGATTCCGAGCACTCCTTGGTCCAGACGAAGTCTTTAGTTCCTTTTAGAGCCTTGAAGAAAGGAAGTGATTTCTCTGCCGACTTGGAGACGAATCTTCATAGGGCGGCTACTCTTCCATTCAATCTTTGAACCTCTTTTATGCATGTCGGCTCTTTCATGTCGACCAAGGCTTGGATCTTCTCCGGGTTCGCCTCAATGCCGCGCTGGGATGCCATGAAACCGAGGAACTTGCCTGCTGTGACCCCGAACACGCATTTACTAGGGTTGAGCTTCATATCGTTCTCCTTTAGATTCCTTATGGTCTCCGTTAGATTCGGGACGTGACTTCCTGACTTGGTTTTTATTACCATGTCGTCAATGTAAGCCTCCATGTTTCTGCCGATCTGGGATTTGAACATCTTGTTCACCATCCTTTGATAAGTTGCACCGGCGTTCTTGAGGCCGAAAGGCATCATCACATAACAGTAATTCCCTCCCGCTGTTTGGCAGGCGGTTTTCTCTATGTCTTCCTCGGCCATCTTGACTTGGTGGTAACCGGAATAAGCATCCAGAAAACTCAGAGTTTGATGTCCGGAATGGAGTCCACCAACTTGTCGATCCTGGGAAGCGGGTAGCTGTCTTTTGGGCAAGCCTTGTTGAGATCCGTGAAGTCGACACACATTCTCCACTTGCCATTCTGCTTCTTCACCATCACGACATTAGCTAACCATTTCGGGTATGTTGTTTCTCGGATGATCCCGGCCCTCAACACCTTATCCACCTCGGCCTCGATTGCTTTCTCTTTCTCGGTGGAGAAAGCCCTTCTTCCTTGTCTGATTGGTTTTAAAAACTTGTCGACCTCTAGCTTATGAAGAGCTACGGCTTCTTTAACTTCAACCATGTCTTCTACCCTCCATGCAAATGAATCCAAGTTGCTTTTGAGCAGAGTGATGAGTTCCTCTCTCTCTTCTTGGGGAAGTTGTCTCCCAATATTTATTTTCTGCTCGGGGTAGTCAAGGTTAATGATGACCTCGTCCAACTGATCGACCGGTCTCAGCTCGGGTCCTTCCCTGAATTCCAAAGTTTCCACAGTAATTTGCTTGATCCTCTTTTCTTTGCTATCCGGGTTCTTTCTTTCGCCTTCCAAGCTCAGGTTTCCCATCTGGGAGCTTGTCCATCTCGACCTCTATGGTTGCGGGCTCTGTGGTCTTTGAGTTCTGGACGAGAGTGAGGGCTGAGGAACTTGGCTCGTCTTGATCTATGTTCATGGATATAGATCCAAAGCCATCCAATCCATAAGTGACGCCTTCCTCAGTCGTCTTGCCATCAAGTGACATAGTTTCCTCGGACGTTTCCACTGTTATCACACCTATCTTGGGGGCTGATGTTGTCATCCAGGTCGACTTGGATATGACGATGTTCCTTTTCGGCGTGTCAACCTCCATACGAGCTTTGGTTTTTCTGGACCCCATGACATGTTCTAAGAAGTGTTTTGGGTTTCCAAGGATACATCCTATTCCTTCTGGAGTTGGGAATTTCACCCTTTGGTGAGGCAGAGAGGCAACCATTCCCAGTTTTCCTTGACTAGGTGAGCCGAGGATGGCATGATAATCACTAGCCAAGTCCATAACAATGAAAGTGATCGTGGCCGACGTCTTGTAAGGGTAGTCGCCGACTTCCAATAGTAGGTCCACCGTTCCTTTAGCCTCGGCTTTATGATTAGTGAAACCCTCTAATCTCCCATTGTACGGGACTAACATGGTATCCGGCAGCTCCATTTCTTTGAAGGTCTTATAGTATAGCACATCTTTGGCGGCCCCCGAGTCTATAAGTAGTCTTTTTGACTCACAATTATCAATCCGTCCGGTGATGACTAAAGGCTGTTCTCTCATGGCCCTGTTTCCGGCCAACTCGTTTGGGGAGAAACTGATCACCTCCTCCCCCTTATGGATCCACGGGGGAATGTGGTAGACCTTACTAAGCTCATGGATTTGTTCCCTTAGCCGTGTATTTGAAGGAATTTCTTCCCGGATTACGCCGATTAACTTTGCCCGGGGTGGTCTGTCGTCTCGGCCACCTTCTCTCTCGTCTTCCCTCGGGCGCTTGTTATCCTTTTTGGCTATGAACTCATCCAACTTTCCTTGATCGGCCCATCGCTGCAGTATCTTCTTCAAGGCAAAGCAATTGTCGGTCTCATGCCCATTGTCCCTGTAACGACCCCGAAATCCGTTTATTTATTTTAATATTTATTTTATATTTTTTTGGTAATTTTTATTTAAAATTAGGTGTGCATTTTATGTGTTGCTTCATCTTATATGAATTTGCACATCTTATTTGATTATTTGTGTTAGTTAGGTGTTAATAGTAAAGTTTAATTAGGGAGTGAAGTGATAGAAGTGGAAATATTAGGGTCCCTTGTAGAAGTAAACTTTAGGGTCTTAATTGCTTAACATGAAACTTGAGTGATTTATATGAAGAAGTAAGTAAATCTTATCTTTACCTCATCTCCCTCCCTCCCCTTAGTTTAGCACACCACCATTTCTTTCCTAATCATTTCCAGAGAGTGCCATTGTTGAAGAGGTAGAAGAAAGAAGCTAGGTAAGTTTTGGTTTTGTTAATTTTTCCTATTTTAATTTACTACTCCATTTCCAAATCTAAAAATATATAAATGTTCAGGGTGTTGATTAGATCATATCTACCGATTCATCTTATTTTTCTTGACATCTTTTCCGGAATATAGGTAAGTTACTATTCCCCCTTTAAATGTTAAAATGGTCATAAACATGTTTATATGCTTTATATGTTATAAAATGATGTTTTGGTATACTTTTAATATACTTGTAAATTTGGGACAGAGGGAGTAGTAAGAACTTATACATAGCTTGTTATTAGTGGGAAAGTTATAGGAATTGGTGTTAGTATTGTGCTTGGGTTGAGTTTGTAGCTGTTGTGAGGGTTGAAATTGTATGAGGGTTGCTAATGTTGGTATTTTGGGTTGGTGAGATGAAGGGAGTATTTTGTTTCCAGCCAAAATGTGAATTCTGGGCTGATTACACGACTCGTGTAGGGGTACACGAGTCGTGTAAGGGGAGATTCTGAAGGGGTGTTTTTCTACACGAGTCGTGTACTGCTACACGACTTGTGTAAAAGTTCTTACACGAGTCGTGTAGTGGTACACGAGTCGTGTAAGGGGCCAAAGTCTGAACTTGTGTATTTTTACGTAAAATCTTCCGGAGGTCATAACTTCTTCATCCGGACTCCGTTTTAGTCGTGTAAACTATCGTTGGAAAGCTCTTCTCGAGTACTACACGATGGGTTGGTTATTGAGTGGGGTTTTGATTTTTATAGCACGTAAATCCAGTAGGTGATTAGTACCAAAATGAGTATCCATGGTTCATTATGGTAGAGTTGGTCTTTTGTGATCAAGTTTGGATTAATGTGATGGTTTGGATGGTTTGTGTGATGACTTAATGTCAATATGGTGCATACTATTATGAAAACGTGTTTACTTCTCTAATATGAGCTTGTGTGGTTCCCTACTTTGGAATCATACCCCGTTTGTTGTTTAAGCAAGTTTTCTTTGCTTCGGTTGTGTCTAAAGTCCAGCTGGTACTTTTGTGTGTGTTGGGCAGTGATAGGGATTATAATGGTCTCCCGAGCCAAGTACATTATACGGCTCCTATCATTGGTTTCCCATTTTTAACCCCCTTCCTTAGGCCAAAGGTGGGGCACTTTGGGTTATGACTTTGTGTCATTTTCCCCCCGTTGTTGTTGTTGTTGTTGTTTGGTTCCGGAACCCGTTTCAGCTCTTCGATGCTGCTCAGTTGATGCCTCTCAGATGGCTATTGTTTGGTTTGGGAACCTTGGCTCAGTATCCACGTATGAGTGTTCATTCCGCTTTATGTGTTGCATGATGAGTTGGTCGTTATTTCCAACCGGTATGGGACGGTTGGCGATAGGGAGCCTCTCATATTATGTGCTATGTGTTATACGCTTAATTGTTAATATTGTTTCTTCATGATCTTCATATTAGCATGTAATGTAGTTGCATTTTAGTAACTTACTGAGATTTATTCTCACCCTTATTTGTTTACTGTTTTAGATAAGAAGGAGCCCAGGGGATAGTTCACACACACAGGGAGGACGTCGAGGAGATCTTTGGGTAAGATATTTTGGGAAAGTTGTGTAAGAAAGGATACATTATGTAAATGTAATACCTTTTTGGGTAGTGTACCCGTGACTTGGTTTGTATCAACTCTTTTGGTAGATGTTCGTGTTGTAAATAAGTAAGTAAGTGAAGTGTGTAGCCAAGTGGCTTAGAAATTGGTTGTGAAAGTTGTTTTGTGACTAGTAGTCATGTTTAGTAAATGTTGTTTGGTTATGTAAGACCTTTTTATGAAAGTATATTTCGAAAAATTTTCTTAAAAATGTTTTATGACGTCTTCCGTGCGTGTCCCGGACGTGGGGCCAAGTAGGACCACGGGTCGGGCGCGACAGTTGGTATCAGAGCTAGGTTGTAGATGGTCTAGAATGACTAAGTGACCTAAGAGGGTAGTTGAGTATGGAGTGAGTAACGTTGAGTGTTTTATGCAGATACTCAGTAAAAATGCCGGAACATGAGGGTGAACAGTCTGGTACTGCAGGCCAGAGTAATGTAAGGGAAGAAGCTCGAGCTATGTTCCAAGGGATGTTCGAGGCTGCAATGAAAACCATCCATGATCAGAGACAAGGAGGAGAGCATGCACCTCCGAGGTATGGTCTAGAACAGTTTTTGAAGATGAAACCAACTGGCTATGATGGTGAACCAGATGTGACCAAAGTTGAGAGATGGATTGAATCCATGGAAAAGATATTTGATGTTTTAGTATGTACTGAGGAAGATCGAGTTAGATTTGCTACCTACAAGTTGAGTGGAGCTGCGGAGTACTGGTGGAGAACACTGAAGGCTAGTTGGGATGAAGCTCATGTACCATATACTTGGGCAAATTTTCTGAGGAAGTTCAAGGAACATTTTATTCCAAGGGTGGATCAAGACCGGAAGGAAGTGGAATTTCTTAGCTTGGAACAGAATACAATGTCGGTGGCTCAGTATGCAGCCAAGTTCACGGAGCTATCGAGGTATTGTACTCATTTAATTGCAACGGAGGAGAGGAAAGCAACAAGGTTTGTGAAAGGGCTAAAAACAGTGATTCGAACTCAATTGGTGTCCCACAAGCTACAAGAATTTCAAGATGCAGTTGATCGAGCTTATCAAGTGGAGCACGACATTGAAGAACACAAGAGGAAGGTGGAATTAACAAGTGCTGGAAGGCAAGGTAGACCACAACCGCAAAGGAATGACAATCGTGGAGGACAAGGGACTTCAACCCCATTTAGAGGACAACCACAAGGGCAACCGAGTGTTAGAAATCAAAGCAATTTCTCCGGGGGTCAAGGCAAGAGGGTTTGTAATTATTGTCAGAGGGAAGGGCACAGTGAGGAGCGGTGTTGGAAGAAACAAGGAAAGTGTTTGAATTGTGGACAACTTGGCCATTTTCAAAGAAATTGCCCGAGATTGGGGAGTCAACCATCGGGGAGTGGTGTTGGATCGTCTCAGGGTCAGAAAAGGGATGCCTCAGGAAAACCAAAGGTTCAAGGTCGTGTGTTTGCAATCAATCAACAACAAGCTTCGGATGCTTCCACCGTAATTGGAGGTATAATTTCTATGTCCAGTTTGAGGGCACGTGCACTTATAGACCCCGGCTCATCGCATTCATATGTTTCTGTGTCTTTTGCATCTCGATTGCATTCTTCCTTTGAGTCTTTGCCTTATGTGCTAGAAGTGTCGACTCCTATGGGAAATTGTTTGATAGCTGACAAGGTGTTGCGTGATTGTGATGTGCATATAAGTGAGCATGTTTTACTTGCTGATCTAGTTATTTTGCCATTGCAAGACTTTGATGTTATTTTGGGTATGGATTGGTTAAGTAAATATCATGCCTCTGTTGATTGTTTTAAGAAAGTGGTTACGTTTTCTATCCCTAGTGTGCCTGTGTTTACTTTTGAGGCAACTTCTTTGGGTTCGGGAATTCGTATGATTTCTTATGTGAAAGCTAGGAGGCTATTGCACCGTGGGTGTGTGGGGTATTTGGCTTGTGTTTTGGATACTACTAAAAAGTCTCCTAAAGTAGAAGATGTGAATGTTGTTAAAGAGTTTCCTGATGTGTTCTCTTCTGAATATTCTATGCCTCCCGATAGAGAGATCGAGTTTGGTATTGACTTGATTCCAGGTACTACCCCTATATCTGAAGCACCTTATAGAATGGCTCCAGCTGAACTAAAAGAATTGAAGGTGCAATTGCAAGAGTTACTTGATCGGGGATTCATCCGTCCTAGTGTATCACCGTGGGGAGCTCCTGTATTGTTTGTCAAGAAGAAAGATGGGTCTTTGAGACTGTGCATCGACTACAGGAAGCTGAATCAGGTAACTGTAAAGAATAAATATCCTCTACCTCACATTGATGACTTGTTTGATCAACTCCAAGGGTCAGTCGTCTTTTCAAAGCTTGACTTGAGGAGTGGGTACCATCAGTTAAAGATCCGTTCTGAGGATATTTCTAAGACTGCTTTCCGTAGTAGGTATGGTCATTACGAGTTTCTTGTTATGCCTTTCGGGTTGACTAATGCTCCGGCTGTTTTCATGGATATGATGAATCGGGTTTTCAAGCCTTATCTTGACACCTTCGTGGTTGTATTTATTGACGATATTCTTGTGTATTCCAAGTCTAAGGAGGAGCACGAGCAACACTTGCGAATGGTTCTATCTGTTCTCCGTGAGAAGCAACTGTTTGCGAAATTCAGTAAGTGTGCTTTTTGGCTCGAGGAAGTGTCTTTTCTGGGGCACGTGGTTTCCAATAGAGGAATATCCGTAGATCCTTCCAAGATTGAAGCTATTGTGAATTGGAAGAGGCCTGAATCAGTTACGGAGATTCGAAGTTTCTTGGGTCTAGCCGGGTATTATAGAAGATTTATCGAGGGGTTTTCTAAAATTGCTACTCCGTTGACTCAGTTGACTCGAAAGAATGTACCGTATGTGTGGGATGGCAAGTGTCAAGTTAGCTTTGAAGAGTTGAAGAAGAGGTTGACTACAGCTCCTATCCTTGCGCTTCCTAATGGCAATGATGATTTGGTAATTATAGCGATGCTTCTAAAGAAGGCCTCGGGTGTGTGTTAATGCAAAATGGAAGAGTGATTGCGTATGCTTCAAGAAAGTTGACTCCGAGTGAGCAGAATTATCCTACCCATGACATGGAATTAGCTGCGATTGTTTTTGCGTTGCACAAGTGGAAACACTATCTGTACGGAGCCAAATTTGAGATATTCACCGATCATCAAAGTTTGAAGTACCTTTTCTCCCAAAAGAGTTGAATAACAGGCAAAGAAGATGGATGGAGCTATTGAAGGATTATGATTGCACTATATCGTATCATCCGGGTAAAGCAAATGTGGTAGCTGATGCCATTAGCCGGAAATCTTTTATGGCTTCATTGATGGTGCGTGAATGGAAGATGTTAGAGGATGCTCGAGATTGGGAGCCTTGTGAGTCAAAGCATGGGCTATTTTTGCGAGTATTCAAGTATTACCAGTTTTGATTCAACAAATAAAGAAAGCTCAGAAGGATGATCCGGAGTTGGTGAAAATAGTGGATAAAATCGAAGATGGTAAATTTGAGGATTTCTCTCTTAATTCCGAAGGAGTGTTAACTTTCAGAGGTCGGTTATGTGTGCCTTGCGTGGATGAGATTAAACGCCAAGTTCTTGATGAGGGCCACAAGTCGAGGTATACTATTCATCCCGGGAGCACAAAAATGTATCAGAATTTGAAGCAACACTTTTGGTGGAATAATATGAAGAGAGAGATAGCGGATTATGTATCTAAATGTTTGACATGTCAACAAGTGAAAGCTGAACATCAAAGGCCTGCGGGGTTACTTCAACCGTTAGAAATTCCGGAATGGAAGTGGGAACATGTTACTATGGATTTCGTGACGGGATTACCTCGCACTCGAAGAAGGTTTGACGCCGTTTGGGTGATCGTGGATAGATTGACCAAGTCTTCTCATTTTCTACCTATTGAGATTAGTTACTCGATGGAAAGGCTTGCAACCTTATATATAAATGAGATTGTGAGATTGCATGGTGTCCCGGTGAGTATTGTGTCTGACCGTGACCCTAGATTTACATCTCGGTTTTGGCAAGCATTTCAAAAGGCTTTGGGTTCAGAGTTGAAGTTTAGTACAGCTTTTCATCCCCAGACAGATGGGCAGTCAGAGAGAACTATTCAGATTCTCGAGGATATGTTGCGAGCTTGCTCAGTTGATTTTTCAGATTCTTGGGATTCTCATTTACCTCTCGTAGAATTTGCCTATAACAACAGTTTTCAGTCAAGTATTGGGATGGCCCCGTATGAAGCTTTGTATGGGAGGAAATGTCGGTCTCCAATTTGTTGGGATGAAGTGGGAGAAGCAAAAATTTGGGGTATTGATATGGTGAACAAGTCAGTTGAGGAAGTTAAACTTATTCGGGATCGTTTGAGTACGGCTCAGAGTAGACAGAAAAGCTATGCCGATCATCGGAGGCGAAATCTTGAGTTTCATTCGGGTGACTTTGTATTTTTAAAGGTTTCACCTAAAGTGGGAATTCGAAGGTACGGGAAGAAAGGCAAGCTGGCACCGAGGTACATTGGCCCATTCGAGATTTTGAGTAGAGTTGGTGATAGGCGTATCGTCTTGCGTTACCTCATTCTCTTGACAAAATCCATAATGTTTTTCATGTCTCGATGCTTAGGAAGTATGTGTATGATCCTTCTCATGTCTTGTCCGAGGTTCCCGAGGATATTGAACTGAGTATGTCTTACGAGGAGCACCCGGTCCAAGTTATTGATTCAAAGTTCAAGAGTTGCGAACTAAGAGTATTCCCCTTGTTCGAGTTGTGTGGAGAAATCATAACGTGGAAGAGTCGACTTGGGAGCTTCGGGAGGAGATCGAGAGGAAGTACCCTTGGTTGTTTGAGGGTTGAGGTAAGCAATCCAAAAATTCGGGTCGAATTTTCTTTAAGGGGGAGTGAGTGTAACGACCCGAAATCCGTTTATTTATTTTAATATTTATTTTATATTTTTTGGTAATTTTTATTTAAAATTAGGTGTGCATTTTATGTGTTGCTTCATCTTATATGAATTTGCACATCTTATTTGATTATTTGTGTTAGTTAGGTGTTAATAGTAAAGTTTAATTAGGGAGTGAAGTGATAGAAGTGGAAATATTAGGGTCCCTTGTAGAAGTAAACTTTAGGGTCTTAATTGCTTAACATGAAACTTGAGTGATTTATATGAAGAAGTAAGTAAATCTTATCTTTACCTCATCTCCCTCCCTCCCCTTAGTTTAGCACACCACCATTTCTTTCCTAATCATTTCCAGAGAGTGCCATTGTTGAAGAGGTAGAAGAAAGAAGCTAGGTAAGTTTTGGTTTTGTTAATTTTTCCTATTTTAATTTACTACTCCATTCCAAATCTAAAAATATATAAATGTTCAGGGTGTTGATTAGATCATATCTACCGATTCATCTTATTTTTCTTGACATCTTTCCGGAATATAGGTAAGTTACTATTCCCCCTTTAAATGTTAAAATGGTCATAAACATGTTTATATGTATATGTTATAAAATGATGTTTTGGTATACTTTTAATACACTTGTAAATTTGGGACAGAGGGAGTAGTAAGAACTTATACATAGCTTGTTATTAGTGGAAAGTTATAGGAATTGGTGTTAGTATTGTGCTTGGGTTGAGTTTGTAGCTGTTGTGAGGGTTGAAATTGTATGAGGGTGCTAATGTTGGTATTTTGGGTTTGTGAGATGAAGGGAGTATTTTGTTTCCAGCCAAAATGTGAATTCTGGGCTGATACACGACCTCGTGTAGGGGTACACGAGTCGTGTAAGGGGAGATTCTGAAGGGGTGTTTTTCTACACGAGTCGTGTACTGCTACACGACTTGTGTAAAAGTTCTTACACGAGTCGTGTAGTGGTACACGAGTCGTGTAAGGGGCCAAAGTCTGAACTTGTGTATTTTTACGTAAAATCTTCCGGAGGTCATAACTTCTTCATCCGTACTCCGTTTTAGTCGTGTAAACTATCGTTGGAAAGCTCTTCTCGAGTACTACACGAGGTTGGTTATTGAGTGGGGTTTTGATTTTTATAGCACGTAAATCCAGTAGGTGATTAGTACCAAAATGAGTATCCATGGTTCATTATGGTAGAGTTGGTCTTTTGTGATCAAGTTGGATTAATGTGATGGTTTGGATGGTTGTGTGATGACTTAATGTCAATATGGTGCATACTATTATGAAAACGTGTTTACTTCTCTAATATGAGCTTGTGTGGTTCCTACTTTGGAATCATACCCCG
>JAOWBW010002671.1:61159-116184 GCA_026119855.1 Campanula takesimana | reverse complement strand
CCACGGCTTGGCTAGAGCGGTGAATTATCCTAGGATGTCTAACTTGTTTTAGATTGTTTAGAGTCGCCACCTATGTTTTAAAGGAACATAAGAAAAACCTAGAAATAGCCTAATTTATGTACAAAACCAGAGATTCGGGAGAGAAGGGTTCGGGGGTAGGTGACGGAGTGGGAAGTACTTAAACACCCACTCCGCCCCGCTTACGCGGGTCTTGCTACTATTGGTGTTCTAATATTTACATGTCTTCAATTAATTAAATAGAAATGTGCTAACAATTGTGATGAGAAGAAAAGAGGAAATAAAGGGGAAATAAAATAAAATTGTTTTATTTATTTAATGATAAAGATTACATGTAACAAGTAATGTTAAAGAATTACATTAAGAGATGAAGAGAAATTAACATGGTGAATTAAAGTTAAGATTAAAATGTAGGGAGATAACCTTAACTAACTTCAATATGTGAAGTAGTCATGTTGGTCATGTCCCATTAATGGGGATTGCATACATCAAGAAGAAGAAAACAAAGGAAGAAAATGGAGTTGTACCTTGAGAAAGAGGACTTGGAACCTTGACTTGAAAGTGTTGTTGTTGTAATGAAATCGTTGTAGAACAATTTGTGTAGAGTCTTGTTACTAAGAACTCTTGTTGGGAGAATTTGTGTATAATGTAGTTGGTGAATCAAGGTTGGAGTCCAAAAAGAAGTCCCTTTCCAAGGTAGAAGATGATGGTTTTTTATAGGTATAAAAGAGAGGGAAATGATGGAGGGAAATTGGTCATCCATGTGAAATGGAATGGGCCAATCACAAATAAGATAAATGAATAAAAGAAAAATAAAAGAAATCAAATAATAAATGAAAGAAATATTAGTTTTTGGGAAAAGGCTTAGAATTTGGGATTGGGAGTTAATGAGAAAAGGGGGGATGAATGTGGATGTAAAAAGATGGTTTTTGTGATCAAGAAAAGATGTTTGTAAATAAGAAAAGGGAGGGAAATAAGGTGCAATCCGTTACTGCCAAAGTGGGAAGCGCGCGGGTCCGGCTTTTGGGGCGGGACGCGCGCGCGGCTCACTGGCAGTGCCGGAAGCGCCCGCGGGTGAAAAATGACAGAATGACCCTAAAAGTTAACTCTGTTATGCAGTTTAGTCCAAAACTAACGGAGTCAGTTAGGAACTTAACCGAAGTAACAGAAATTAATGAAAATAAGTTAAATAAAAATACTTTGTATGCAATCGGGGTGAGAGGTCCAAGGCGGGGTGTCTACAGAGCCCCTCGGCGACGTGGATTGCGAGGCAAAACGCGTCGACGAAAGAAAGACAACCGCCGAGGACATCGACAAGAGAAAACAAAGACTCGATAAAGCAGGAATTTGAAATTACAAAGATAGAAATGCGCTCCCTGTGTGAGCGACTTTTGCTGGAGTGTTGAATTGGAGCTCATGGGAGCTTGTCTCGATATGGATCGAGTTGTTGAGTTGGGGCTCATGGGAGCTTGTCTCGATATGGACCCGAGTTGCCGACTTGGAGCTCATGGGAGCTTGTCTCGATATGGACCGAGTTGCCGACTTGGAGCTCATGGGAGCTTGTCTCGATATGGACCGAGTTGCCGACTTGGAGCTCATGGAGCTTGTCTCGATATGGACCGAGTTGCCGACTTGGAGCTCATGGGAGCTTGTCTCGATATGGACCGAGTTGCCGACTTGGGGCTCATGGGAGCTTGTCTCGATATGGACCGAGTTGCCGACTTGGAGCCGCCATCTGCTTATGTTGTTGACCTTGTGGGGTGGGCACGGTTGACCACTTTCTTGTGGGGATGAAGTGCCTTGAGTAGCGGATGCTTTTGACTTCGTGGTGGTACCTGTTATGTGTGTGCTTGACAGGTATATGTGTTCTTGCAAGAAGATGCATGAAGTGTGAAATGAAGAGAGAGAAATTGTGCTCTTGTGTGATGGGATTTTTGAAACACCCTTGCAATGAGAGAGAAGTAAGAATGTAGAGAGTGATCTTGTGTGCGGTGTGATTTTGAGGAAAGCATTGGATGTATTCATACCTTCACTTACCATTGCCGCTTGAGTGGAGATGGATTCTTGATGTCCGCGGAGGATGCTTTGATGGAGAATGTCCATTCTTTAGATGTTGATGAGAGAATGCCCTTGATGTTGGGTTGGCGAGATGGTACTCTGGATGATGGGTTGGTCGTGCCAAAGGCTGCCTACGTATCCCTTGAAGGGAATCAGACCAGCGTAGTTCAAGGATGATGGAGAATGCTGGAGGAAAAGCTAGGAGCAAAGCAAAGCACATACTTTTTCACATAGAAGGAGAAAGAAAACGAAAAATCTTTTTTTTTTTTTTAGATTAGAAAGGAAAGAATATGCACACATGTGAGGAAAAGATTTTTTTTTTTTTAGTTCGTGGGTGAACCATTTTAACCATTGTGTGCTTGTGAAGCCAACCCCAGATCAAGTCATGTTCAGTCGAAGTCCGATTGCCTCGCTTGAATTCTGTTGTCGCCAGTGTGCCCAACGCAGATTGATGTCTAGCCCCAAGAGATTTTCGATTATGGGCTTCAAAAGGCTTTTGATGCCGAGATGAGGGGTTGCTGATTGTAAAGCCCCTAGAATGCCTTTGATGCCAAGTTTTGAGGGACTTGCATAGCTCCAAGATAAATTAGCTTTTGGCCCATTCGAGTAAATCGCCCTTTGTTGTTGTAGTGAGCAAGCCCCAAGAGGAGATCGTTGATGCCAAGCTTCGAGAGATTGCAAAGCCCCAAGTGTCGTGGGCTTGTAGATGGTGAGATGTGAAGACCTTTCATTGTAAAGCCCCAAATTACCTCGCGATTGGCTCGGCATTGAGAGCGGGTGTACCGTTTGGTAGAACTCTTGATAGAGATCTCCTTCTTGCTCTTACTGGGGAGATGAATGGCCTCATTGTGGTCGATACCCAATGACTGAGGGCTTATGTCAGAGGATGCAGTAATGTCTTGCGGTGCCGTCGAGGTCGCGGAGGATAAGGTTTTGGTGTGATAAAGTCCCAAATGAGTATGCTTGCTTGACTCCTCTTGAGTTGAACTAATGACGGATCATTGGATGCAACCAGTGCTGTGGCCCAACTTTATCTGAGCTGCACCTTGTGCTTTTGATCTTGGAGAAGGGGGTGCTGAATTGCAGAAACATTGGGATTGCCGTGGCATTTCCGCTATAACCCTGTTTTGATTAGAGTTTAGCATATTGAATCTTTTTCCTTTTCTCTAAGACTTCCTTCAAAATCTCGCTGTGAGTTCTAACAAAAATCATCAACTTCATTCATAACATCGGAGTCTTCATTTAAAACCAGAGGCCTTTGACTTGAAGTGTTGGGAGACCCTTTGAAGCTTGATCTCTTTCATGGAGCTATAAGACTACTCCATTGCATTGCTTGAGCATTGCTGTCCCCAAAAGACTGTCGGTTGCGAAGCCCCAATATTGCCCTTTGCTCGGATTACTGTAATGCCGTAGCCAAAAGATTGTAGATTGCGAAGCCCCTTGAGACCTTCGGTGCCGAATTGAGGAAGCTTCCATGTTGCACATGACTCGGCTGGGGATACTGCTGGGGAGTTAATTACTCTTTGCCGAGGGAGCCTTTAAGACTTGACCGTAGCCCCTAGAGTGCCATCATTGATTGCGAGAAAGGTCCCACCCTTGATTGGGGAAACGAGCACGGGCACACATGACAAGAGGGCTTTTTGACATCCCTTTTGAGGGACTTTGAGGATAGTCTCACACATCTTTCTTGAGCATAGCCCCTAGGGCGTATTGATTGCCAAATGAAGCAAAAGAATCCCTTGTTCTTGAGTCACATAGCCCCTAGGGCGTCACCATTTGTTGAGCAAAGCAAGAGTGACTCGTCCTCGTGTGAGGGAATAAACATGAGAGGATATGGCAAGAGCTACTCCATTTCTCGGGAGCCTTTCGGCGTACTTTAGAAGCACATACTTGAAGAAGCCTTGAAAACTGAGACACATGTTGTTGCTATTTGCTGCCCAAGCCAATTGACTAGCTAGGGATTATTTGTGCAACCTCGTGCCCTTTTATGATGGGCTTATTCTCGGATGGATCTTGTTACCACGGGCCTTCTTTTCATGAACCCAAAAATGCACACTGCTGGAGAATGATGCCGATAACCCAAGACAACCTTTGATGGTGCTATATCTTGTCGAGCCTATTGCAATCCCAAAGTTGACTCGGTAGGGAATTGACTTGCTGAGGAGATTCAATGTAGAACTTGTCTTCTTTAGAGGCCGGGATCTCCATTTCTCTTTCCCTTCTCTCTCTCAATCTCTCATTTTTTTTTTTTTATGGCGCCCCTGTTTTTTGCCTAGACCGCCCTTTCGGGTTTTCAATCTAGCGGGCATCTCTTTTGCGTCTTCATTTTGACTCGATTATGAGGGAGTGTGCATTGACTCTAGCTGAGGAGATAAGACATGTGATTTTGCGGTGGAGACCTCTTGTCACTAAAGGTGAGTGACATTGACTTGACTAGGGAAGTGTCCCTAGTATTGACTTCATGTATGTATATTTTTTGAATGACTCACGAAGGCGAGTAAGTCATTAAGAGAGAAGAGAAGGAAAGCCCCAATTTGATTGCAAGAAATTGGGAGTATGCAGAAAGAATAGAAGTCCCTAAACTCGACAAGGAACGCGAAATGATTCCAAATCTAAGAAAGTTGTTCAATCTTTTTGGTGATTAATTCATTGGCAAATGAATCGTACAAAGATGTCTTGACAAGTTCGAGATGAAGGCCAATCACCATAACGCGCTGGGGCTAAACATATCTTCTTTCTTGCATGAGACCGGACCCGCAGGTTGCCTACGTTCCTCCAGTGTAGAGGCTCAGGTCACCGTAGTTCTTGTGGATCCTCCATTCTTCGGGATGGAATTGTTGCTTCGTCGTGTAGCTTCGTCCTCCTTTGGTGGATGGAATGATGTTGATCTTGATGTGAACTTCTTTGATTGAGGGGGATTTTTTTTTTTTTTTTTTTTTTTTTTTTTGTGCTCTGACTTTTGCCTAGGTTGATTTGAAGAGTTCAACCTAGCGAGCATTTTTTTTTTTTTTTTTTTTAATCCCCCCTTTGAAACATTGCTTGATTTTTCTCCATGGTTGTTGCTTCACCCTTGATGTCTTGGCTTTGGTCTTCGTCGTTGATGATGTTTCCTTCGTCACAATGTTTAGCCCCTAGGCGTTCAAGTGATGGCTTTCATTCCAAAACTCGTTTAGACATCTTTTCATCATTTTGCCAAGAATTAGATTGAACAACTTGGAAGCGTGTATGAGGACAAGAACGACTTTTTATTTGATGATGAGACTTGACTCAAAATTTCACATTAATTGGACAAGAAAACTTAATGCACACTTAAGAGGACTTTGACTCCTTTTTTTTTTTTTTTCTTTTATCCTATCTCTAGGTAGAGAAAGAGAAACGGAGATTGTTGTCGTCATCCCCATGTCGTTGCAGTGCTCATTGTCGTTGTAGTCTTCCATGTCACTACATTCTTCCATGTCATTGTTTGGGAACCCTTTGTCGTTGAAGCTTGTGTCATAGGAGGACTCGGCCACTTCTCGGAGCAAATTTTCGACTCTAATTCCCGCATCATACATGCTTGCGAAATCGGAGTGAAAAGCCCCACTAAGATTAGTGCGGTAGTCCATTTTCAAACACTTCAAGAAGATGTCCATTTGTTCCTTCTCGGAAGGCCTATCAACCATCTCGGCTAGCTTGTCGTTCCAACGGCGATAGAAGCCCCCAAATGATTCATCACCCATTTGCACGGTGCTCTCTAATTCTTTCTTGGTGGGACGGAACATGGAGTTGCCTTGGTATTGTGACTTGAAGGCAAGCATAGCGGCATCCCAATTGAGGCGGGTGGAAATGGGAAGACCCATGTACCAATCTTTTGCGACCCCATCGAGAGTAAGCGGGAAGCATTGTGCCATTATTTTAGGAGACACTTTCTTCGGCAGCATGGCCCAAATGTAGGAGTCGACATGAGTGTCGGGGCAAGAGGTGCCTTTGAACTTGCCAATATCGGGCATCTTGAACTTTTCGGGAAGAGCCTCCATTGTGTTCATGAGGAGGGAAGCTTGATGGAGATTGGTGCTCGGGCCCTTGTGCAAATTTAGCCCACTAAGCCTTTGCTCAATGTAGGACATGAGAGTGTTGACCAAACCGGTATCAATGCTTTGGACCTTTCATTCATTCGTGAGCCCCTTTAATCGGTTCTTGAGTTGAGCAACTTCTTTCTCGTGGACCGTTTTCACATGCTTGTAACGAGCTCGCCATAGATCATCCTTGCGGCAGACATTCTCGGCTAGTGTATCAACTTGCTCTTTTCAATGCTTCCACCATGCAGAATAACCCTTCGTTGGACACGGGAATGACGTTGTCGTTTGAAGCCATTGGACCTATGGAGAGAACACGGTTGATCTTAGGATGGCCCCACAAACGCCTTTTGAGTGAAATGATTTCACCCACAAACAAGAAAAGACTCAACCACATAAAGAAAAATGACTCTTTTTTTTTTTTTTTTTTTTTTACAAAGTCGGAAGGACGGAGTCCTTTTTGGGGTTCTAGAAAAAATAGTGGAATCGTCACACTAGTATATAGACCTTCTCGCGGTCCCATATACTCATCGGATTCCACCACGCTTGTGAGACCTACATGTATCGGGATTAAACTAAATTAATGTAATAAATCACACATGCGGGGACGGATTTTTATTTTCGTCCAAAATAACCACTTTTGGGGACGGAGTTTTATTTCGTCCATTGCAACAAATTGGCATGTATGATTTGAAGACATTAGTTTAGGGAAATCTCGGTACATGAAAAACCGACTTGAGTCACGGAGTGTTAGACCCTAGACTAGAATTGTGTGGTTTGTGCTCGGCTTGAATATGAGGCTTAAAGGTCACCCCCGGCATGTAGTCATGAACTACGCCACGGGCTGAGGTTTACCGCTTCGAAAGAGCCAAGGTCGAGTGGAGCTTGAAACTTTCTAGGACGGGCCTCGACGGGTTTGGGGTTGGACTTGTGCGACTCGATAGTGAGCAGTTGATAAGAATATGTGCATGTAGTGTGAGGTCTAACATGCGACAAAACATTTTTTATTTTATTTATTTTTTTTTTCAAAAGAAATAAATAAAAACAAATAAGCACATAATTACAACTTTCGAATCACCCGTGTGACCGATAAAAATAAACAGAAAGTAAAAACTGTTTTGTGCAGGCCCGGTGCCCACACACTGTCAAAACCACTCTGTTCTGTGCACTGTTCTGTTTCTGGAAAATGCTCAGAAGCGCGCGCATTGGGTTGCCTATGCGGAAGGCGCACGCGTTAGAGGAAGAAGGGAAGAGGCGCCCGCTTCTGGGTGAGAACCTGAAAATCAGTGGGTTCAAGGGATTGCCTTGACCCTTAATTAAGAAAACTTTCCCCTGCAGTAATTGTTAGCACAGAAATATGGAATTGAAGGACAAGAAAGGAGGCGGGTGATTCTGGTAATAAGCGTCGGACGCGCGCGCTTTAGGCCAAGAAGGCCGGAGGCGCGCGCTTCCTACCCTTTTTACCAGAATGCCCAGAAAACAGTAATAAGAACACCAAAAGTTAAGAACGCAAGTTTAACCCTCTAAATCGCCCCCAGCGGAGTCGCCACTGTAGATACCCCGGGGAACCACGGCTTGGCTAGAGCGGTGAATTATCCTAGGATGTCTAACTTGTTTTAGATTGTTTAGAGTCGCCACCTATGTTTTTAAAGGAACATAAGAAAAACCTAGAAATAGCCTAATTTTATGTACAAAACCAGAGATTCGGGAGAGAAGGGTTCGGGGGTTAGGTGACGGAGTGGGAAGTACTTAAACACCCACTCCGCCCCGCTTACGCGGGTCTTGCTACTATTGGTGTTCTAATATTTACATGTCCTTCAATTAATTAAATAGAAATGTGCTAACAATTGTGATGAGAAGAAAAGAGGAAATAAAGGGAAATAAAATAGATTGTTTTATTTATTTAATGATAAAAATTACAACAAGTAATGTTAAAGAATTACATTAAGAGATGAGAGAAATTAACATGGTGAATAAAGTTAAGATTAAAATGTAGGGAGATAACCTTAACTAACTTCAATATGTGAAGTAGTCATGTTGGTCATGTCCCATTAATGGGGATTGCATACATCAAGAAGAAGAAAACAAAGGAAGAAAATGGAGTTGTACCTTGAGAAAGAGGACTTGGAACCTTGACTTGAAAGTGTTGTTGTTGTAATGAAATCGTTGTAGAACAATTTGTGTAGAGTCTTGTTACTAAGAACTCTTGTTGGGAGAATTTGTGTATAATGTAGTTGGTGAATCAAGGTTGAGTCCAAAAAGAAGTCCCTTTCCAAGGTAGAAGATGATGGTTTTTATAGGTAAAAAAGAGAGGGAAATGATGGAGAAATTGGTCATCCATGTGAAATGGAATGGGCCAATCACAAATAAGATAATGAATAAAAGAAAATAAAGAAATAAAGAAATCAAATAATAAATGAAAGAAATATTAGTTTTTGGAAAAGAAAAGCTTAGAATTTGGGATTGGGAGTTAATGAGAAAAGGGAGGATGAATGTGGATGTAAAAAGATGGTTTTTGTGATCAAGAAAAGATGTTTGTAAATAAGAAAAGGGAGGGAAATAAGGTGCAATCCGTTACTGCCAAAGTGGGAAGCGCGCGGGTCCGGCTTTTGGGGCGGGACGCGCGCGCGGCTCACTGGCAGTGCCGGAAGCTCTCGCGGGTGAAAAAATGACAGAATGACCCTAAAAGTTAACTCTGTTATGCAGTTTAGTCCAAAACTAACGGAATCAGTTAGGAACTTAACCGAAGTAACTGAAATTAATGAAAATAAGTAAATAAAAATACTTTGTATGCAATCGGGGTGAGAGGTCCAAGGCGGGGTGTCTACACCGTGTGACGAAGTGAAGGGGGAAGATGTACAGTTCCCCGACGAGCATTTAATTTGTACTGCAACCGAGGAAGACAAGTGGCAACTTTTTTTTGATGGCGCCGCCAATAACACGGTTTTTGGTATGGGGTATTGCTTGTCGAACCAAAAGACATCTACACTCCCATTGCCATACGCCTGGAATTCGAAGCTACCAACAACGTTGCCGAGTACGAAGCATGCATAGCAGGGCTCGAAGCAGCTCTCGAAAGAAACGTCACGGAACTAGAAGTGTTCGGTGACTCTTTGCTCCTTATCAATCAGCAATCGGGTAAATGGCGAACCCAAGACCCGACTCTCCAACAGTATGGTCAGCACCTTGATGAACTGGTTGAACAATTCCAAGAGATCACTTTCAACTACCTGCCAAGGGATAAGAATCGCTTCGCCGATGCACTGGCCACTATAGCTTCATTAGTTGAAATACCCAAAGGGAAAATGGTGAAGCCTTTCAAAATTGCTCGAAGGAACAGTCCGGCATATTGCATGAGTATCGAGATCAACGAGGTTCAAACAAACTCTCCGTGGTATTCGGATATCATGAACTTCCTCAAAGACGGCACTTATCCCGAGAACGTCAATAAGAAGTCTCAAGCAGCTCTGCAAAGGTTAGCCTCTCGGTACGTACTGATTGGGGACCGAGTCTATAAAAGGCACCACGACGGGATCAATCTCCTATGCGCCAATGAGACCGAATCTCAAGAGAAATGTGTGAAGTGCACGAAGGAGAATGTGGACCCCACATGAATGGGTTTATGCTAGTCAAGAAAATACTTCGCATTGGTTACTATTGGAGCACTATGGAACGAGACTGTATCGAGAAAGTCAAAAGGTGTGCCAAGTGCCAATTCCACGCTAATCTGCAACATGCTCCACCCTCACAACTTTACAACATGGTCACACATTGGCCTTTCTCTTATTGGGGGATAGACATCATCGGTAAAGTCCATCCTACCGGAGCAATGGGCAGTCATTCGTCCTAGTGGCAGTCGACTACTTCACAAAGTGGGTCGAGGCACAAGCCTATCGAACCCTCAACGCCAAGAAAGTGGCAGAATTTGTAAAGATTAATATCATGTGCCGATACGGCGTGCCTCATGAAATCATTTCCGACAACGGCTCTCACTTTGAGAAGGAAATGGATGCACTTTTGGTGGAATACAAGATCACCAAGCACAAGTCATCTCCTTACCGGCCCCAAGCAAATGGTGCATTCGAAGCAGAAATAAGACCATCGAGACCATCGTCAAGAAGATGGCCTCAACAGGAAGGGATTGGCCCGAGAAGCTACCATTAGCATTGTGGGGCTACCGCACATCAATACGATCCGCAACGGGAGAAACTCCTTATGCATTGGTCTATGGTTCTGAAGCCGTACTCCCTATCGAACTTGAAGTCCCATCTCTACGGGTCCTCCTCGAGAATCAAGTCAACGAGGTCAACTGGATGCAAAGTCGATACGAACAGCTAGCCTTACTTGACGAGAAAAGTTAAAAGCACTCGAACGCACGAGGGCATATCAGCAAAGGATGGCAAGAGCTTTCAACAAAAAAGTGAAGTCTCGAAACATCAATGTGGGAGATTTGGTCTTAAACAACATCCTCCTAATGCCATGAATCCCCTGGGGAAATGGGGACCCCGATGGATCGATCCGTACGTGGTCAAAAAGATACTAAGCGGTGGTGCAGTCCGGCTCGTGGATTTAGATGGTGACCAGCTGCCAAAGGAGGTCAACCTCGACAAGCTCAAGAGGTTCTACGCTTAATAAACAAAGACCATAAAAAAAAAAAAAAAAAAAATCGCTCGCTAGGTTGGAAACCCGCAAGGGCGGCCTAGGCAAAAATTAGAGCACGTGCAAAAAAAGAAGCCCGCTAGATTGAAAACCCGCAAGGGCGGTCTAGGCAAAAAACAGGGTGCACAACAAAAAAAAAAAAAAAAAAAAAAAAAATGGTCTTTGTTTATTTGAACTACGAAGACCTGAGCCTCCCAACTGGAGGAACGTAGGTAACCTTCGGGTGCGGTCTAAAAACATATCAAAAATACCCAATTCACTTCAAATAACAAAATGCAATTTCCTATTCAATGAATTATTCAAACCATTACAACGGGTTTATTGAGCAACAAAAGACATCAAAACATTAAATCCTAAAACAAAGTGGTCTAATTGCAATCTCTTGGGGTACTAAGAAAAATCCAATTTTCTCTTAGCTTTCGAAGGACCACCCGATCGTCTCTCAATCCTTTTCTTCTTGGGTAACAAAGGAGCACTAATACGCACCGAAACCTTCTGTGCTGCAACACGTCTCCTAGAATAAAAGTCATCCAAAGGAGTACCGAAAGGGTCAGCGAGAATGTTACTCGAATCAGCAGCAGCCTCCCTATATCTCAAAGTGCTGCTAGGCTCAAAACCATGTCCCAACAACTCGGCACGAAGCACATCAACCCAAGTGATGCCACGGTAAAGGGTGCCAAATAAATAATCAAAGTAGCTCTCGGGAAGGAAGACACTCCCCCGATGCAGAGGAGCGAAAGCCCAACGATTGCGGTCATCTCCCCAAGCCGACTGAAGCTCACTCGAGAAGTCAGGACCCATGTAAGCAACTGGACGAAGCATTCCATCCCTCGGAAAAGGAATTGTCTGTTGGCGACCGAACTACCTCAGAACCCGCTCTGGCTGGTAAAATGAAGAATCTCTCAAACCGGGTACAACCACGTGCTGAAAACCAAGAGTCCATTCCACAAAAGGACGAAGACCCCAAGAAGGAGGACACCACTCAATATCAACGGTCGCCCGAGAGGCAAAGAATTTCTTCCAATCATCTTCAGATAAATCCCGGATCAACAACTTCCTCCTATGAACAGCAAAAGGAGACAAATCACCATCCGGAGAATAAATTCTGAAGTGTTCTCAGAGCCATATGGTCAAGAGCAAAGGGCTTCCCCGACACATCTTGCCCGTCCTATGTAACTCATCAAGGCCGTGCAACATCTCCCCTACAATAAGAGGGATTACACAAAGTTGCTGCTCCTTAGCTTGCAAAATAATCTCAGCCAACTGCACGTCCGCAGTCCCGAAAGGTGTAACAAACAGTACTTCGCTGAAGAGCAAACGGCCATGGCATTCTTTTGAAAGATTGAACCATCGGGTCCTCCGAGTGTAAACTGAAGAACATCGGCAATTCAGTTATGTCAATCACGGTACCATGCAACATCTTCCTCACGTCCTCAACAGGGAGATTCAGTACCCAACCCAAGAGCCGATGGCACCGCGGTGATATTTAGGAACGGCAATCCGACCGGCCAAAGGCATGCCAGGATGGCCCCGAAATCGTCAACAGTCGGCGCCATTTCATTAGCTGAAAGGTTGAAGGTATGGCTGTCGCAATCCCAAAAAGCCGCGGCGGCTCTCAACAAATCCCAATCCGGCTTCAACGTCCGCAAGGTGAAAAGAATTCGGAACCCGGAATCTTTAATGAAGGCCTTCTTGGGATGGGTCTTGAAAGAATACACAAAAGTGCCCAAGTCCTTTTCATACGCACTAACGACCTTGGCATCAAGGGCAAAAGAATTGGAAGCCATGGAAAATGTTGATCACAAGCGAAGTTAAGCAATAATATGATGTTCAAAAATGGCAGAAAGGAGCTGTGAGAATCAAGTGGTCGAACAGAAGATGATATTATAGCTGTTGGGGGCTCTTTTGGTCAGCATAATGTCAAGCCCGGAATTCCGCCTCCCAGACGCGCGCGCCACCCGCCAGCGTCTGAAGTGCGCGCGCGTCCCAAACCTACATATGAAGGCCCGCGCCTCCCATGTCTAAATCGCTTCAAGAAAAGGGCCTGTCAGAGATCTCCAGCCTATATCAAGACACTGTCCCGATCCTCAGACACCCAGTTGGGCACACCTTTTTCTGGTCCGCCTTAAGGCATGTCAAAAATCGAAAGTAGGATAGAAACTCCCACTCAAAAGTAGGCTGTCCTCTTCAAAATTCCGAACTCCCAAAGTTCTGTCACGGGTGCCACACCCCCCTCAAGAGTCAATCTCAACATTTCATCCCCAGCAGGAACATTTTTTCTGGTCGCGGTCAACTGTGCCCGTACCCCACAATTCAAAAAAGTCAAGTGTGACTCCAAATGGCACGAGACTTCAAAGCAATATTTCATCAAACGATTCACTAACGGATTCGTCAACAAGGGTTCACCAACGGGCTCATCCAAGGGATTCACCAACGGATTCATCAAACGGATTCACTAACGGATTCGTCAACAAGGGTTCACCAACGGACTCATCCAAGGGATTCACTAACGGATTCATCAAACGGATTCACCAACGGATTCGTCAACAAGGGTTCACCAACGGACTCATCCAAAGGATTCACTAACGGATTCATCAAACGGATTCACCAACGGATTCGTCAAACAAGGGTTCACCACGGACTCATCCAAAGATTCACTACGGATTCATCAAACGGATTCACCAACGGATTCGTCAACAAGGGTTCACCAACAGACTCATCAAAGGATTCACTAACGGATTCATCAAACGGATTCACCAACGGATTCGTCAACAAGGGTTCACCAACGGACTCATCCAAAGGATTCACTAACGGATTCATCAAACGGATTCACCAACGGATTCGTCAAACAAGGGTTCACCAACGGACTCATCCAAAGATTCACTAACGGATTCATCAAACGGATTCACCAACGGATTCGTCAACAAGGGTTCACAACGGACTCATCCAAAGGATTCACTAACGGATTCATCAAAACGGATTCACCAACGATTCGTCAACAAGGGTTCACCAACGGACTCATCCAAAGGATTCATACGGATTCATCAATACGTATTCACCAACGGATTCGTCAAAACAAGGGTTCACCAACGGACTGAATCCAAGGGATCACTAACGGATTCATCAAACGGATTCACTAACGGATTCGTCAACAAGGGTTCACCAACGGACTCATCCAAAGGATTCACTAACGGATTCGTCAACAAGGGTTCACCAACGGACTCATCCAAGGGATTCACTAACGGATTCATCAAACCGGTTCATAACGGCCTCATTCAAACACACTCAGCCGGCAGGTTCACCTAACGGATCATGCCACCCCCTCTATCAACAAAAGCCGCTCACACAGGGAGTGCACCACTATCTCTCGCAATTTCAAATTCCTGCTTTCATCGAGTCTTTGCCTTTTTCTTGGTGATGTCCTCGGCGGGTGTTTTTAATTTTCTCGACGCATTCTGCTTTGCAGTCCACGTTGCCGAGGGGCTCTGTAGACACCCCGCCTTGGACCGCTCACCCGATTTGCACATTTGATTTTGTGTTTCTCCCCATTTTTAAGTGTTTCTCGTTAGTTTCTGTCACTTCCGTTAAGTTCCTGATGACTTCGTTAAGTCCAGGGACTAAACTGAATGACAGGGCTGACTTTCTAGTCCATTATGTCAAATTGCCTTCTCTGAGTCGCGCGCCTCCGACAGGAGGAGCCAGACGCGCGCGCCTCCCGCCCCCAAAGCAGGAAGCGCGCGCCTCTGGTGTCAGTTACAGATTTCTGGCCAGGATTCCCTCCCTTGCTCAATTTACAGGATTTTGCCCGGGAAGGATTTCTTGGTGACTGAGTTTTGGCACCAAAAAACACCCCTCTTTCACCTATAAAAAAAACCTCCCTTTACCTCCATTTTCAAGGACCGAAAATTGAACTTACAAAAACTATACAAAATCACTTTCTAAAGGTTCTCCAAGGATTTCATCAAGCAATACTTGAAGGTCTTCAAATCGTAGGTAAAAGTCATCTTTTCCTTTTTCTTTTCTACTTTCTCTCTCTCTCTCTTTTACTTTAATCAAATGTGCAATCACCCAATCATTTTGGGACATAACTCTAATGATGTCACCTCATCTCATTGAGTTGGTTAAGGAGTTATCTCCTACATTCCAAATCCTATTTTAAACCCCCTTTTTATGACTTAAAGAAGAAGAATAAGAACATTCACATCCATCATGTAGATTTTGATCAAGCAAGACCAACTTAAGTTGGGCGAGATGGGGTTTCGGTACTTCCCATCTCGTAATCTAACCCCCGGACCTCAAAACAAAGAATCTCTGTTTTTCGTAATCAAACTTAGGCTACAATCAATAGGTTTTTATTATGTTCCCTCAAAACATAGGTGGCGACTCTAAAACAAGTTAGACATCCTAGGATAATTCACCGCTCTAGCCAAGCCGTGGTTCCCCGGGGTATCTACAGGAGTATCGGATGCGGAGAAAAAGAAAGCAGCAGAGAAGGAAGCGGCAGATTGGTGGATCTAGATGAGAGGGCTCATTCAAAATCATTAGAGGTTTGGATGATGAAGTTCTAGTCAACATACCAGATTTGGATTCCGGTGGTGGTTTGTGGTTGTTATTGGAAGACATGTTATTGACTAAGACATTGACCAACAAGCTTTATCTAAAGCAAAAGCTGTTTACGCTCCGAATGGTGGAAGGTATGCCTATAGATGACCATCTAGATAGGTTTACTTCTATATTACATGATTTGCGTAATATAGATGCCAAGATTGAGGACGAGGATGCTGCGTTGATGCTTCTTGTGTCGCTACCTTTGTCATATGAGCACTTTGTGGATTCGTGTTTGCATGGTAAAGAAACAATAGCTCTTGAGGATGTGAAGGCTTCGCTCAAGACAAGAGAACTGCGACGAAAGGCAAGCAGAGGAGAGACAGACAGTCAACCTGCAAGGTTAGCTGCAGAGGGCAGAAAAGGATCAAGCAAGAAGAAGAATGTTCAAAAATCTTCTAGTAAGAAAGGTCCGAAACCTGAGGATGTTTGTAGATTCTGCGGAAGGAAGGGCATTGGATGAATGAATGTCCAAGAAAGAAGCAAGAAGAAGATCTTAGTCAAGATGAGGCGGATGTTGCTGCGGGAGGTAGTGACAGTGATTATGCTCTAATAGTGGAAGAAGGCTCATGGCGCGGTGATGAGTGGCTTCTAGATCCAAAGTGGAGCAATGCGAGATAGTTGAGGAGAAGGTGGAGCCTATTTTTACCAAGGGTAGAAGATGGGCAGACGATCCTGAGCTACAAGATGACTATCCGCAGAAGGAGTTGATACAATTCATCTCGGTGGGCGAGTTCAAGTGCGATTGAACTCGCCAAGCACGAAAAATTGTTAGTCGCCCGGAAGGGGCGGTGCTCTAGATAGGCGGTCGAAAGGCACTAAGGAATGCTAGACTTAGCATATCGTCCGGTTGTTTGGGAGGAGCAAGGTTGTCCGGCGTGACAAAGGGTTCTTGAGGTAAAGCACAAGATTGCATTCTATTCGCCTTTAAATGAGTGGGTTCAAAGCTTTCTAGACTAGTTCGAAGCTCATCATTGGATTCGGATTGAGAAGTAATCGGGACAAGGTACAATCTGGGGATTTAAGGTGTAATCTATTCGAAGGCCTAGAAGTAGATACACAAGTCTAGTCGGCAAAGGGGTACTTAAATTCGAGAGGTGTACAGTCTCAAGTGTTCGGCGAAACACTATGTTGATGGTCTAGAAGGCTTTCTGAGACATCAATACTAGTTTCTTGGCTCTCATCGGTGTTATGGAGATTTCGAAGAAACAAGATAAGTAAGAGCACATGTTAGTGGAGTATTGTAGCAGTTCGTGCAGACATCGCGCAGTCGTGCAGTTCATGTACAATTTCCGTTTGTGCAGATGCTTATAGGGAAGGAATCCAAATAAGTAGTCACGGGTTCGAGATACATTGCCAGAATGAGAAGTGATTTGTTCAAGTCATTCAAGGGTGTTTGTCCGTGTTCGTTGGTGATCCAAGAATAGTTCGAAGCACGTTGAAGTTTGAGACAAGATCGACGGTCGTCATCTGGGTAATATGGTATTCGAATTTGGTGATCGTGGATTTGGTATTTCGGATATGGTGGTCAACATTGTGGTGAAGGTTCTAGGGATCCAGAAATCATTGCACAAGTTGAGCCGGAAAAGTCGTTTGCTTGACTAAGTAAACGTGGTTTTTCTTGAGTGAACAAAGATGGTGTCTTGACAAAGACAGAAGGTGGTGGCGGAGGTGGAGAGATATGTTCGGAAGTGGAGGATTCAACTCAAGGTGGAGTTGAGGTCGGTTCTCTAGATAGGCGGTATAGAGGCACTAAGGAATGCTAGACTTAGCATATCGTCCGGTTGCTTGGGAGGAGCAAGGTTGTCCAGCGTGACAAAGGGTGCTTGAGGTAAAGCACAAGATTGCATTCTATTCGCCTTTAAATGTGTGGGTTCAAAGCTTTCTAGACTAGTTCGAAGCTCATCATTGGATTGGGATTGAGAAGTAATCGGGACAAGGTACAATTTGGGGATTTAAGGTGTAATCTATTCGAAGGCCTAGAAGTAGATACACAAGTCTAGTCGGCAAAGGGGTACTTAAATTCGAGAGGTGTACAGTCTCAAGTGTTCGGCGAAACACTATGTTGATGGTCTAGAAGGCTTTCTGAGACATCAATACTAGTTTCTTGGCTCTCATCGGTGTTATGGAGATTTCGAAGAAACAAGATAAGTAAGAGCACATGTTAGTGGAGTATTGTAGCAGTTCGTGCAGACATCGCGCAGTCGTGCAGTTCATGTACAATTTCTGTTTGTGCAGATGCTTATAGGGAAGGAACCCAAATAAGTAGTCACGTGTTCGAGATACATTGCCAGAATGAGAAGTGATTTGTTCAAGTCATTCAAGGGTGTTTGTCCGTGTTCGTTGGTGATCCAAGAATAGTTCGAAGCACGTTGAAGTTTGAGACAAGATCGACGGTCGTCATCTGGGTAATATGGTATTCGAATTTGGTGATCGTGGATTTGGTATTTCGGATATGGTGGTCAACATTGTGGTGAAGGTTCTAGGGATCCAGAAATCATTGCACAAGTTGAGCCGGAAAAGTCGTTTGCTTGACTAAGTAAACGTGGTTGTTCTTGAGTGAACAAAAATGGTGTCTTGACAAAGACAGAAGGTGGTGGCGGAGGTGGAGAGATATGTTCGGAAGCGGAGGATTCAACTCAAGGTGGAGTTGAGGTCGGTTCGTGGATATAAATTATGGTTTGGGGAGATTCAAACTCAAGGTGGAGATTGTTGCGAATATGCCTTTGAATCAATGACTATTGGTTAAGGATATGTCCGCAATAATTATTGTATTTTCTGTGACGGAAACAAGGCAGCAGCTTTGAGCTAATGCCACAAAAAAAAAAAAAAAAATGGCAGACATTCTGAATTTGTGGCAAAGGCTTTAAGCCTTGGCCAAGGAAATAAGCATATCAGGCGTTGGAGTATTGGGCTTGCGTTGACTTGGTTTGATCAAGTGGGCGGCTTGGGCCCAACAACTAGGGATGGCAATTTGACCGAACCCGCTCCGTATCCGTGACAGTCCGCACCGCAGCGGGGCGGGTTTGGTAACCTTTTTTCAAAACCCGGCGGGTCACGGGGCGGGTACGATTGCACACTAAAACCCGCGGGGCCCCACCCCGCCCCGCTCCGTATACTAGTATATGCATTTAATTACTATAATGTCCCTAACACATTTCAATTATTACCTCAATATATGCTCCATTGGCTTAGAAAAAGTAGTAAGAATGGGCTCTTGCCTTCCTGGGCTTTTTAAAGATTGGGCCAAAGCCCAAATTTAGTAAGATTTTACTGCATACGGGGCGGGGCGGCAGCGGGTTTGGCGATTGACGGGGCGGGGCGGGTTCGGTATAAGGGGGCTTGGTTGAGGGGCGGGTTTGGTAATGAGCGAACCCGCTCCGTATCCGCCCCGTTGCCATCCCTACCAACAACAAACAAGAAAGTGACGTGTAGTGCTAATTGCTATGGAAGTAACGTGCATGCTTGGAGTTTGTTTGGATTAATTTGTTCCCGTCTCAAATTAATTAGTACTCCGATTTGTGTAAAGAATTATTCTAGATTTAGGAACTAGATTCCTAATTAGAATAGATTTTCTTTGTGCACAAGAAATAGGTTTCCTCTTCCTTTTGGGTTTCTAGTATTTATGCCTATAAATACTAACCCCTCCCCTAGCATAATATTTTAGTCTGTCATCTTGGGTTTCTAGTATTTATGCCTATAAATACTAACCCCTCCCCTAGCATAATATTTTAGTCTGTCATCTTTGAGAGTTACAAGTAGAGAGTTACAAGTAGAGATCTAGGATTTAGGTTGACGGAATTATTTGCCTAAATAATTCGTGCAACTAAATTAGAGAGATTGTCTTTTGTAATTGTTCATTGAAAGTAATATATTCTCCCTCCGCCCGTGGACGTAGCCAAGTTGGTGAACCACATAAATTCTTGTTTGTGATTGATTATTTCTTTGATCATCGTTATTTTATATATTTTGCTCTAACAAGTATCTCCAGCTATATTTTATATATTGTTAGTTCAACTACCCATCGATTATTGTTAGTCCAACTATACCCGTCGATTATCGATGGGTATACGGGTAACTAAGTTCTAATAATAAAGACAAATATTGTAGAGCCCTAAAAACCATTACCCAAAAATGGTGACCCAAAAAGTCTAAACCAGGAATCTCGCCGGCGAAAAGGTGCAACAAAGCATATCCTCCTCGGCTCTCCCTCCATCACGTGCAGTCTTTGTAATGCCCCAACGTCAAAACAAACGCATTTCACTTGTATTTTTAACCCCAACCCTCAAACTTTTACTCTCTCCAAATGATCTTTTCATTTGCTATTTCTTATCGTTCCATAAAGTTCTTCACATTTTTACATTTTAGGCTTAAATAAAGCATGGCTACTGAAGCACGTGTTCATATCCTTAAAAAGTTTGAATAGTCAAACGCGAAGATCATTTTGAGATGGAGGGAGTATTAATTATAGTTTTATACTTTTAATTATCAAACAAACTCTAACCCATTGTTTAATTATTTATTTTTAATTTTATTTTTTAAAATTTATAATGCCACGAAGGCTACAATAATGTCATTAGACTACAACAGGACCTATAAATAGACCAACATAAATCTCTTTAACAGAATTCAAACTAGTGACTTCCGCATGAAAATCTAACATCAATACGTCTGTCATAAATGTACGAACTGATCATAAAAATTTAAAAATATGTCTAAAACTTGTCTGTTTGACAAAAGTTTACCTTTTCCAGAAGTTAGCTGCACTATATTGAGGTTTAATTCATAAATTACCTTCAGACCTACCTACTAATTTTTTTTACTTCCAATAAATTATTTTCATATAATATGATCTATTAACCACCTACTGTTTGGGAAAATGACCTCAATAAAAAAATAACTCGTCATTTGGTAACTAAATGTAACAAAATCTAATGAAATATAACTATTTAGGAGTATATCTTTTCATTTTTCTGAATATTTATTAAATTTAGAAAATACTGGTATAATGCAACCTAAAGTAACCACTCTTAATATAGGCTTATCAAATCCGAATATTGGACACAAAGCAATAAGAATAGAGGCTTTGATCAATAAGTCCCTAGGCCAAATAAAAACTACTAATAAGGACATACATTTTGAAAACCTACCAAAAAGTCCTTGGCCCTTTTCCTGGACCAGAATACCCTTCACTCATGCGCACCCCCCCCCCCCCCACCCAGCCCCAACGTGTCTGTTTCTCCCTCTCTTTTTGTTTCTCCCTTCATCCTCTTCCTGTTGTTGTGTTTGGAAGGAAGCCCACTTCCTGTTTCTCTTTTTTTTTTTTTTTTTTCCACCTAAAATTTTAAAATGACATATCTTAAAAATCTATAAAATGAAAAAATGATCCGAAACCATTGTTTTAATCGTGTCGACAATACGAATCAAACAAGTACACTCAACACATAATTCAAATTTTATAAATAAAAAAAAAAAATCCATTTTTCACTTGTAAAAATTTGAAAAAAAAAATCATTTTTAATTTCACAATTTTAAAAAATAAAATTTTCACTTTTCACTTGTAAAATCATTTTTCAACTGATTTCTCAATTGTGTGATTTTACAGTTATGTCATTTTTTCATTTTAAAAAACTGATAAATTCATCTCTCAATTTTTCACAATCATTATAATAAATGAGACATGCATTTCACAGTTGTTCACACATTAATTTGAATATAATAACTGAGACATTAATTTAACAGTTATTCATAATTGAAAAGCACCTCTCATTTTTCCCAATTGGTGACTCAATTTATCGGTTTAATTATATAATAAATGAGACATTCATTTCTCAGTTATTCACATATGAATTTGAGTACAAGAACTGGTACATTCATTTCTCAGTTATCAATTTTTCTCTGTTGTTAATATAATAATAATGAGATATTCATTTCTCAGTTATTCACACACGGGTTTAATATAAGAACTAGTAAATTTATTTCTCGGTTGTTAACACATGAGTTGAGTGTAACAATTAAGAAATTCATCGCACAGTTTTTACAAAGGATACTCATTTTCAGAACTATGTGTTGTCAAATGCTCTTTAAACAATGTGAAATAAATTTATCTCAGATTTTTTTAATAAAAATGAGTAATTGTCCAATTGTGAAGAATTAATACTCCTAACAAAAAAAAAAATAACAACAAATGTGAGGTTGTAGTGATAAATATATAATAGTCTATTAATGGAACAAGAAATAGCTTGGCATAGTGGTTAGGAGTCTTAACCAAGACCAAGAGGTCTTGGGTTCAAACCCTACCAAGAGCAAATAATTTTTATTTAAAATACTTGGGGCTGCAGTGGGTGAGGTCCGGCGAGACGGCGGTTGGCCGGAGGCCCGGCGGCGGCGGTGGCCGGCGGTCATAGTCGCCGGGCGGTGGTGGCCGGTCAAATGTTAAGATGGCAGTCAAAATGGTCAAAGGTTAGAGGTGTTGGATGATTTAATTTGGGCTGAGGGTATTTTTGCCATTTAAAAGGTACGAGAGATTTATTGGTAAAATTGATTTGAACCTAAGGACCCTAAGGTAGAATTTAAAATATTGTGTTTTTATTGGTAAATACCACATTCCCCCAGGGACTTATTGGTAAAAATCCCATAAGAATAAGACGGATGGAAGTGAACCACCTGATAGACAAAATTATAATACTTCGCAAGTGCACGAGCTATCATCATAGCAATATGCAAACACAAGGGTCGATCCACATGGACTTGGATTAATTCCAAATTATTTAATTATTTTAAAAGCAATAAATAAAACAAAACATAAATAAAAGATAGGTGATCAACATGAGCAAGCATATAAATGATAGGAATAGCAAAATTAAAAGATATCTCCGTCTTTAATTCAAATATCATTGGTACATATTTTCATTTTTCACCCTATTCACTTGATCACAAGATTTATTTCAATCTCTGTTTCTTCTTTCAGATTAGTTACTAGCAGTGGCACACTCACTAGAAACCCTAATCAATAATTAAATCTAACTGGCACAGTCTAGATCCAATAATTAATTGCTTGATTGATTTAAGAAACTAAGATCAAAAACGCTTTCTACAATTATTTCATATAGATAATCGTCTAATTTTACCCACTTCACAATTTACCATGGCACATGCATAAACTATGAAGATGCTACTTGTGAATTTCTAAACTGGCACAGTAAATAGATAATTCTAACAAAAACCAATCACAAGGATAAATAGGGTGATCAAATCTACAAACCCTAGCAATAGATTTAAATTAATCACAAGTAAAATTATGAATAGAGATCAAAAGATGAAAATAAAAATACCTCAATTAAATTAAAAGATAAAAGTTACCTCCAACCTTGCAACCCTTACAAATATTTACTAGCTACATTGTTGATAAAAAATATAAGAAAACTAATCTAGTATTTATAGGAAGAAAACTAACCTAAATCTAAAAGGAAAAAGAATTGTAAAAAGAAAGGAAACTAAAAAAAAAAATCCTAAACTAAAAAGAATAGTCAAAAGATATCATAATGAATTAGGAAATTAAATTCCTTCTCCAACTTGGGGTAATTTTTGGCTGAATTCTAAAATTCCTCAAAGGTCCCTCATAATTTTACAATTTCTAGTTTGGTCCTCAAGATTTCAGAAATTCCAGAACAGTCCCTGTGTATCAGAAATTGCAGTTTGGTCCTTAGATTTCAGCAGATTTGCACAGCAGGCCCTGGCCTTTGCATCATTACTCAATTAAGCACTTTTTCTCCCTCTTTCTTGTAGATTGAGCACATAATCACCCTAGTCAACAAAAATACAAAAATACACAAATCAAATAACAAAAGCTTGAGAACAAAGCAATAATTAAGCTTAAAAGTATTTAATTAAATGAGTAAAAACTCACTCATCAAATACCCCCAAACTTAATCATTTACTTGTCCTCAAGTAAAACAAAAGTAAACTACCTACCAAACAAAAAAAATCTACTAAAATAAAACAAACTAATCTACTAAAACAAAACACAATTTTTTTTTAAAAAAAAAAAATTGTTCTTGTCAAGTCATGATCATCAGCCCATAAAAGTCTCATAAATTAAATATACATACTCAAAAGGAAATCAATCAATACCATGCAAATCTAAATATGCAACTCAATCAATAAAATATCACCATGATTCTCCGTGTGTGTGTGCAATGCAATAACTAGATCACCGTCAAACCCGGAATACATTATAAAGTCAAGAATCCACTCATTCTCTAATAGATATGATATATGGATTTGAAGATTCAATGGAACATGAAGTGTGAAGATCAAGAACCAAATAGCTTGCTTTTCATGACTATCTCCACTAATGGGGACTACAATCAACTAAAGATCAATTAGGACTTTATTAGCTTGTAAAGTTAGGCTCGGTTAAGGGCTACAAACGAAAGGTGAAGAATTCAAATGCAAGAGAGAATAACCAAAGAGTCTTCAAATAATAACACAATTTCGTACAACTCATGGGCCTCTTTCGTTTCACCAATGCATCAACCTCCAACTTGAACTTTTATATATAATACTTTTGATTTTGAGTTGAATGCATTCCTTTTTCTACCTCCCCTTTTTCTTCAATACTTGCACATAAGTGAGGGTTCTTTGAACCTTTTTTTTTTTTTTTCTCACTTTTTTTTTTTTTTTTCTAGAGAGCTCTTTTTTTTTTTTTTTTTTTTTTTCATCAACGGATTTTCTCAAACTTCCAATCACTTTTGCCCATTTCAAATATCTTCCATAATCTCACTTTACCTTGTCTTTCATTCTTTAATTACGCTATCTTGACGGGTAAGGAAAAATGTATAGGCTAAGGGGTGAGTAAATGTGGGTACGAGAAACGATGTTGAATGGGGGTCGTTGTGTGCTTTTGCACACTCCATTCTTTTTACTTTAAGCTCAAACGGGGTAACTAGGGATAATTTTATAAGGGCGGTTTAAGGCTTAATATATGACTAACAAAGAATGCCTACGTCATCCCTCCGGTCAATCATAATCCCAAAAATTTCGCCTCGAAAGTCAATCAAGCAAGTTCTGAAGTTCCCGAGATTGTAGTGAATAAGTCAACTAAATAATGGTCATCTAAGTTTTCCGGTGATCAAAGATATTAACATAAAGTGCTCAAAGGGTGGAGAAATCAAAAGCTCAACCGTATTAATCAAATTACACATTCAAGACAAGTATAATACCAAACAATTCAACTTAAGCATGCATAATGTATTTGTACTATCATAGACTAAGGCCAAATCACACAACTAGACTCAAACAAAAACACTTTTTTTTCTTTCTAAACATTAAGTAAAACATTGACCGTGCGTAAGCTGCCTACGTTCCCCTTAGGACAATAAGGGGCTCAGGTCACCGTAGTTCGAACCCGATAAAGACAAAATAGAAAAACATTTTTTTTGACTAAAAAAAAAAACGAAAAACAAATAAATTAAAAATGGATTCTCACCCCCAAACTTAAAATAAGCAATGTCCTCGTTGTGCAACAAAGTGAAAGGGTGATTAAGTGTCAAGTTATCATAATATGGTAGTGGCCTCACCATTCCCCTCTTAAGAACACCCAATTCACAAGTACCAAACAAGTAGAATCCAGAAAGTGTGATAATCCCTTATACCAATTTGATGACATCACCTACTACCACAATTCTCAACATGAATCACACTTTAAGACCCGAGAAGTACCAATTCAGAATAGTAGTTTCAAAATTTCAAAGTGCATTGCGTTATCTAGCATAAGAAGTTAAAAGTTTGCACAATAAAAAGTGTACCTCAAACTGTTAGCAGCAGAAATTAGGTGTCCGGAAGTGGTACGTAAGTGGTTGTGGGTTTGGCAGTTAAAGCAGCCGCAAAAGATGACCTTTCGGAGTGGAGTTCCGGATGAGCAGTCGGCCGGAGTGGGAAAACCGTGGCTGTAATTTTGCCGGATCCGGAGAAAAAGAATAGCCCTGTGAGTTAATTCCGGATTCTAGAGAGAGCTGGTGGGTGGAGAAGAAGACCAGCCGGAAATCAGGAAGATGCCGGCGGCTGCTGGTGAGGATGTTGGGAGAGAGAACGGGCTAGGGATTCTTTTGATTGATTTGGGGATTATGTATACATGGCTCCTTTGAAGTATCAAGCGTACGCACTGTCTGCGCACACAACTTCTCTGTTTCACAAGCATCCGTCGATCTCTTTATTTTTGCATAATTCCCCTTTGATCCCTGCTTTCAATTTCCATCTTCATTTTAGTCCAATCTGCTGCTTTATCATATCATTATATAATCTGCACTGACAACAAAAAACAACCCACAAGCGTAATATCTTTTGAAAAAAATAATAAAACTAAGAACTAAAAACTAACAAAAATTTATAATAATTAAAAATAATAAAAATTTGCAAGGTTACAATTGGAGGCACTTTAAAAATAAAACTAAAAATCTTTTTGGAGGGTGACACTATTTACACTCCTCTATAAACCCACAAACTCAAGGAGACTCTTTCGAGTGACGCAAACATTAAACTAAGATAGATAATTAAATAACTAAGAATTAAAGCGCAAGTCCCCAGCAGCGGCGCCAAAAACTTAATAGACAAAATTATAATACCTCGCAAGTGCACGAGCTATCATCATAGCAATATGCAAACACAAGGGTCGATCCACAGGGACTTGGATTAATTCCAAATTATTTAATTATTTTAAAAGCAATAAATAAAACAAAACATAAATAAAAGATAGGTGATCAACATGAGCAAGCATATAAATGATAGGAATAGCAAAATTAAAAGATATCTCCGTCTTTAATTCAAATATCATTGGTACATCTTTTCACTTTTCACCCTATTCACTTGATCACAAGATTTATTTCAATCTCTGTTTCTTCTTTCAGATTAGTTACTAGCAGTGGCACACTCACTAGAAACCCTAATCAATAATTAAATTTAACTGGCACAGTCTAGATCCAATAATTAATTGCTTGATTGATTTAAGAAACTAAGATAAAAAAAAACTCTTTCTACAATTATTTCATATAGATAATCGTCTAATTTTACCCACTTCACAATTTACCATGGCACATGCATAAACTATGAAGATGCTACTTGTGAATTTCTAAACTGGCATAGTAAATAGATAATTCTAACAAAAACCAATCACAAGGATAAATAGGGTGATCAAATCTACAAACCCTAGCAATAGATTTAAATTAATCACAAGTAAAATTATGAATAGAGATCAAAAGATGAAAATAAAAATACCTTAATTAAATTAAAAGATAAAAGTTACCTCCAACCTTGCAACCCTTACAAATATTTACTAGCTACATTGTTGATAAAAAATATAAGAAAACTAATCTAGTATTTATAGGAAGAAAACTAACATAAATCTAAAAGGAAAAAGAATTGTAAAAAGAAAAGGAAACTAAAAAAAATAATCCTAAACTAAAAAGAATAGTCAAAAGATATCATAATGAATTAGGAAATTAAATTCCTTCTCCAACTTGGGGTAATTTTTGGCTGAATTCTGAAATTCCTCAAAGGTCCCTCATAATTTTACAATTTCTAGTTTGGTCCTCAAGATTTTAGAAATTCCAGAACAGTCCCTGTGTATCAGAAATTGCAGTTTGGTCCCTGGATTTCAGCAGATTTGCACAGCAGGCCCTGGCCTTTGCATCATTACTCAATTAAGAACTTTTTCTCCCTCTTTCTTGTAGATTGAGCACATAATCACCCTAGTCAACAAAAACACAAAAATACACAAATCAAATGACAAAAGCTTGAGAACAAAGCAATAATTAAGCTTAAAAATATCTAATTAAATGAGTAAAAACTCACTCATCACCAACTTACTCAAATAGTGTATGAAGTTCAGTGTTTAAGATGCAAGACTTTTAATCCATGGTTGTAGTTTCTAATCTCAAACAAACATTATTATTTTCACATAAAAATTTATTGTATATTTGTGCAGGCACTTGCAAAATACTTAAGTCCGCCCACAGCGCCTATGTTAGTATGTATAAGTTTCTAGTAATAGTTTTAGATTTAGGGGTGAATATTTTAAAATATCTCTAAAATAAAAATAGACATACATTTTGAGACGGGAAGAGTAGTATTGCCCATAAATCTATTCATATATACTCCTTCCGGTTCAATAAAACTTGTACATATTATCTTTTGGGCTCTATTACAAACTACGCACTTCTAAATATGAAATTTTTTAATACTTCTTTAAATAATGAGACTCACTTCTAAATAATGAGGCCTCTTTTTCAGTCGCAAGAACTTTCCACTCACTATTTTCTATCTTTTTGTCTCTCTCCTGTCACATTTTTCATACTCATCACACTAACTCCACTAATATTCTTTTTTAATTCTCGTGCTCACACCAGATTGTGTATTTTCAAACTGGACGAAAGAGTAAATAGGCAATCAATATTAATCTCCTTTTTTTTTAAAAAAAAATGTACATTATGCCAATTGATTTTGCGACATCTTACGTGTTAGACTCCTTGTGAATTCTTTGAATATACTTAGGGAAAATTGGTGACCTGTGTTTGTCTCACATTTGCAATCCCCAACCTAAGAGTTTAATTGTGTCAATCAGCCACCTAAGTTTATCAATTTGTTGCAATGTGGTGTAAAAACTAACAAATCGTTAGTTTTTTGACTCCATGGAATACATATGATTTGCACATGACTTTTAAAGGGGTAATTTTGTCATTTCATTAGAAATTGATGAATCCACCCGTGGCTGGCCCTCACCACCCTATTCCTTTCATCATCATCTTCTTCACAACTTCTCATAGCCCCATCTTCACGACTGTGGCGCATCTCTTCAACACGGCACCAACACCACCATTCAGTTGCCTCACAATAACCACCACTCGCCGCCACCGTCAGTAAACCACCACCACTATCATCAAACCATCAGCAAGTTCCAAAAATCCGATTATTCAAGAACTTCAAAAACTCAAATTTCAAATGAAGCACTACAAAATTCAAAACTCCATATTAGAAAATTAATGTTGTTGCTGTGTAATATGGGCAAGAGCAGGTTGTTTCTCAAACCCAGAAAGAAAAGAGAAACAAAAATTACTTCACTCTAAGAATCCCCACAATAAATTGAAAATTCTAAGTACCCAGATTGACAAATTATAAAGAATCCCCAAATCAATAACAAGATAGAAAAAATTAAACATTGTGAAGAAGGTGTTGGCCAGTAATTTCCCCATCGTAGACAGGGGCACGGATGTGAGTTGGCCGGTGATGATGTCCTGGCGGAGAAGAGGGTGTTGGCCGGAATTTTTACGGACATATATCTGGGGTAGACAACTGGTCGGAAGAGGAAGTGGGGGCTGGATATGGCGATGGGTGCGTCGGCCGGCGGAGATGATGTGGTAACCGGCGTTGATTAGGGCATGGCAGAGAGAGAGGTGAGAGACTGAGAGAGATGATGAAGGAAGAAGATGATAAACAAATAAGGGTACGACATGGTGATTTTTTTAATTCTTTCTTTTATTTTTAAAAAGTTGCATTTGACCCCCTCAGTTAAATACATATTTTGCACATCCTCTTAGAATTGACAAAATTGCCCTTTTAAAAGATCATGTGCGAGGCACATGTGTTTAGGTCCATATAAAAATTAACGAAAAGTTAGTTTATTCACCACATTGCAAACATTTGACAAACTTAGGTGTCTGATTGGCACAATTAAACTCTCAGGTTGGGGATTACAAATGTAACACAAACTCAGGTTACCAATATGCAATTTGCCCATATACTTATGTACATTAATTTGAGACCGTCTTAATTGACAAGTAGTTCTTCATTAGACAAACTCTGGTTTACATTACAGAAACCGTGTCAATAAAACCATTAAGTTACTGTTAAGTATGGTTAAATATGGTTAACTATGGTTAATTGCCTCCACTCTATACTACATTGATTGATTAAGTGAATTACACTTACTATCAGCAAAATCTAACTCATAGTTTAATCATGTGATTAGTGTAATCTACCGACATTAGCAGTATGGATTAATATTTAAATCATGACAAACTTGTCTTATTTGAAACTTTGTCTCTTCTACAAGTTACTACTCCCTCTGACCCAGAAAGATAGTCTCATTTTGGCTTTTTATAGTCAACAAAAATAAACTTTGACCAAACAGTGTTGTCAATTTAATGATCATAATAAAATTTTAAAATTTTTTATTGATAAATCACTTAATGATTCATCAATTACAATTTTTTGGAATTTCACTAAAATGATTAGATCGTCAATAATGATTGGTTAAAGTTCACTTTTATTGACTATAAAAAATCAAAATGAAACTATATTTCTGAGACAGAGGGAGTATATCATTTGTGACTCAACCTATAATCAAATTAAAAACGAAGGACGAAGGTTTATTTATTCATGAATAACAACCAAATACTCTAGATTATTTAGTACTCTTTTAATTTTTTTTTTAAAGCTAACACCGGAAACCGCTTGAGCAAAAGCTCTCTAATGATTATTTAGTACTTGAAAGGGTCATTTGGTAGAAGTGTCTGATAACATTGTTAAGAGTTTTAGCGTAAAGAATATTCATGAAATTGTTAAATTCACTTAATGAAATAATTACCAAGTAGTATCTCCATAAACAAGTTGATAACATTTCGGATTGGGAAAATCATTTAAATATGCAACGTACCGGGTGTTAAAAGTCAATTAATGCAACGTAGTGCTTACTTTGGAAAATAGACAACGTACTTGCTTATTGTGTATCAAATAATGCAACGTAATAACTTTTTAGCCTCTACTACGTTGCATTAATTGATACAACTTACTTCAAGTACGTTTGTCAAATTGTTCGAATTTTGCATTATTTGATACAACTACTTCAAGTACGTTTCACAATGTAAGAATTCGCTACTACGTTGCATTAATTGATATAAATCGAACACTACGTTGCATAAATTGGTCGTTCGCCCGTTTGGGATTATGGTTAATTCCAAAAGTTTAGAAGGAAGAGTCACTAAATAAATTAAAATGCAGAGATTACAAGACACCACGTACAGTCTATTTTAATATAGTGACCTAAATGTTTGATGAACCTTATTTTTTTTTTGTCCTCATTTGTTGAAAGTTTCAATAATTACTAGTCAACAATGTCAAACTCTTAAAAGTTAGGCCGTACATTCTAGACTATCTCAACTTAATAATATCCTAGTAAAAATTGGTGATCATTTATTAAATACTCCGTCGGTCCCACTTTACTTGACACTCAAGAAATTGGCACAATAACTAAGGAAAAATAATATTCCCTCCTTCCCAGTTTAAGGTTCTTAGTTTGACTTTGCACGTTTATTAAGGAATCAGGGCAAAATTGAGTCAAGAATAGTAGAGGGTAGATGATATAATTGTCCATTCATAAAGCAAGTGGGTGAAAAATAGATGGGTAAGTGATGGGTTTTTTTTTTGTAATATATGAACTTTATGAGGATAAGAATGTCCGAACACTATTCATCCTTTGTCATTTAAGGAATAAAGCAACTAAGAACCTTAAACTGGGACATACCCAAAAGGAAAATAAGAACGTTAAACTGGGACGGAGGGAGTAACATAAAGAAAATGTGTGGTAGAAAATGATGAGAGAGAATGAGTGAGGTAAATAGGAGTGTTGAATGAATAAATTGAGTGGTAGAAAATGAAAAGTGAATATATAATTATAAAAAGTAGGCTATTTTGGGAAATATCAAGTGAGCTAGGACGGACCAAATGAAAATAAGTGTCAAGTGAGCGAGACAGAGGGAGTATACAAGATATTTCGAGAGAAATTAGTTTCTCCCTAAATTACAAAAATAGTTATATTTTTCAAACTGTTTCAAAATGGTTGCAAGTAAAAAAAGATACTACATCCGTCCCACTATAAGGTTCCTACTTTGCATTTGCATGAGGATTAAGAAAAAGTAAATGTTGTGGGTGTGAAAAGTAAAATAAGAGATAGAAAGTGTGTAGGGAGTTTTTGTTGTGAGAATGACAAGTGGGTCTCATTTTCTATTTTAGGTAATAAAGTAAAGTAAAAGCCTTAAATTAGGACAAACTAAAAAGGAAAGTAAGAACCTTAAATCGGGACAAAGAGAGTAAATTTTATGTAATTTAGGGAGAAATTAGTTTTCCCAAAAAAACGACCTCTTAAATATATATTTGTATAGTTAATATAATTTCTTTCTCTCTTTTATTTTTCTCATTACTTTTTTTTTTTTTTTTTTGTTAATGAGAATCATTTTCTTCCATGAAGTAAACATGAAGCTGGTACGGTGTTCAAACTTGCCCTGAGTACAACCTTCACTTGTGAGCTGTGACAATGAGTATCAACTTACTAATGACTATTTTATCCAGGGCAAATTGCTATTTAGTTTATGACATTTACAAACTTTTGCAATGTTGCTCCCAACAGTTTTTTTTTTTGCCAATTGGTTCCCAACATTTACAATTTTTTTGCAATGTGGCTATAAAAGTAACTGAGCGTTAGTTTTCTAACAGATTGTATGTCATGTGACTAGCATATGACGTTTTAAAGGACGTTTTAAAATATTCGTAAAGCTACACATATCCGATTGATATGGTACTTTTTTATATTGAAACTAATATTTAAATCTACAACATAATTTTTTTCGGAAATTTGTTGGGTACCTAAATTATTTTTACATTTAATCTTAATTTTAAATATTATAAAAATAAAAAAAAACACGTGAAATATACTCTAAAAAGATATTAGCCCAAGTATGTTTCATATGAAGTAATTTCTGTATGTATCTTTCCTACAGTTTATTTTTCTCCATCCCTCTGCCACTTTCCCGCAACACCCATTCCACATACACTCTTCCCTCGATTCATGGTCCTCTTCTTCTCCCTTTTTTTCTATCAAACATTTTTAAGAACTGATAATCTACATATAGAATTTACTTCATATGGAACATATTTGGGCTAATATCTTTTTTAGATTATATTTTACGTGTTTTCTATTTTTTTAATATTTAAAATTAAGATTAAATGTAAAAATAATCCAACTACCCAATAAATTTCCAAAAAAAATATATGTTGTAGATTTAAATATCAGCTTCAGTTCAAAAGAAGAATCATATTAATCGGATATGTGTAGCTTTAAGAATATCTTAAAACGTCATGTGCTAGTCACATGACATAAAATCTGTTAGAAAACTAACGCTCAGTTACTTTTATAGCCACATTGCAAAAAAATGTAAATGTTGGGAACCAATTGGCGAAAAAAAACTGTTGGGAGCAACATTGCAAAAGTTTGTAAATGTCAGGAACCAAATTGCAATTTGCCCATTTTATCCATGTACAATTTAATATTTGTATTTAAATAAATACTCTTTCCGTCTTACTCGAATTAGAATTGTTGATCAGTCTAATTATACTTTGATCAATAATTTGAAGAAAAATAATGATGCGAATAAAAATTTGAAAATTGCTATTGTATCACGGTTACTAATAAATTCAATAACTATTTTCAGATTTTTATTAAGATAATTATTTTTCTTCAAATTATTGGTCAGAGTATAATTAAATTGACCAATTATTTTAATTCAAGTAGGATAGATGAAGTATACCTTTAGTTAGGTAACCTTGAAAGTACAGACATTATTATGATAATCAAATACCAATATACACATGATCAAGGTAGCAGAATAACAAGAAAAACTATTTAACTATCTGCTTAAATGCTAGCAATCTGAATTCATTTATTTTAGATGAATTTCACATAAATCAAATAACTTCAAGTTTTAGCGTTACATCAAATCTTTTACAAAGTAAAAGTTAAAAGTGTTACTAATTTGACCAATTTTGATCAAACTGTGCAAGTTGTTTTGGGATAGAGTAGTATAAAACAGCAGCAAGACAATGTAGAAGTGCAACAACAAATAGTTGTGTTACAAAAAGATACCATAATCTTTTAATTTATTTATTTTAAATGTGTAGGATGAGGAATTAGTAATATTAAAATGGAGAAGTGATATTGATAATTAAAGAGAACATGGGGTTGCGTGGTTTTACTGACACAAAGAGGGGCCGCAAAGTTTGGGTGATAAACAAAACAAAACAAGCACATTTCTCTTAACCCACCACTTCAACCCTAACCCCAATCTGGGAACACACAAACAAGGACCAGTATGGTGCTTGTGCTACATTCATACTACAACCAACAAACACACAGCCCCTCCCTCTCCCCTTCCGGATCTGGGTCCGTGCAGTTAAAAGTTACAACAGTCGGCTCCCTTGTTGAATAAATTTATTATGGATAAGATTGATTTTTCTTTCCCTTGCCCGCTAACAGGAACCAAATTTTAATTTAGAGATTGAATCTGAGTTGTTGGTGCAGCGTGATTACTATGTTGGCCCCACCCTAATTTCTCCCCTTCTCTTTACTCACTCTCCTTTCTACGATCTCACTTTAGTCGAATCCACTGTCCCTTCAAAGCAAGTTAATCGATAAATTGAATATTTGTATGTCATTTTTTACGTTATGTATGACATTAAGGCGCACGGTAAAACTTTTCTTGCATACATTTTCATAACTAACTCGACTAAAGACAACCTGATTAAGTTAGAATACTCTCTTATCAAATACGAATTGACTATAGCTGTGGCCTTTTCTCTCTCCTCCCAAAAATCTCTATTTAAATACAAGCAAAGCCCACAGCTTTCTCCCATGCACTTGTCTTCATCACCTCCAACACACTTGGTTTTTAGTTATAGTATTTCTTATACTACTAGTCTACTAGATAGTATCCCATTTTATTTTCTCCACCCTTACCCCCTCCTTATCTCTCTCCATAACTTGTCTCAAAACAGTTATCTTTCCTTCTCCTTTATAACTGCCTCAGTTATCTGTCTCTCTCACCTCCCATACTCAACACTCTCTCCCAACCCCTCTTTTTAAGTTTGAAACACATTTTATAACTCAATCACAACTCTCTGACAATCTCCTCTATCTAGCTCATTTGTCTCTCTGCCCATCTATTATCTAGCCACTACTCTACTCATTCATACATACCTACACTCATACTCCCTGACAATGTCTACCCGACGATCTCGCTCCCGCCAATCAGGTGTTTCGAGGATCAGCGATGATCAGATCGCCGATCTCGTCTCCAAGTTGCAACGACTTATTCCTGAGATACACAACAGCCGTTCCAACAGGGTATGTGTACACATCTTTTATACCCTTTTATTAGTATTATCATTACTATTATTACTTCCGTCTCAAAATAATCTTCATGTTTGTCATTTTTCATTGTCCCAACAAAAAGTTATTTCCATTTGTTCAATTTGAGCTTAAAAGTGTATAAACAAATCATGTTTAGTGAAGCAAGTATTCATATTCTTTAAAAGTTTGAATAGTCAAATAGAATAATCATTTTGAGACCGAAGGAATGGTATTAGTAATCGAAAATGTGTTTGTCACTGTCACAACAAGGTAGTACAACTTTTCATGCACATGATACAACACCATCCACAGGCGCAGTATAGTTAATTCTGTTATCTATTACAACTAGCTGCACTTGGGTAGTACTTGTGTGGCTTTCCTTTGTCTCTGATAGATAAGTTGGAGGCGGGGAGTCACACACTCACAACATCTCTCATGCAATGTATTTTTTGTGAGACACCTAGCCAGATGCACCACGAGTTGTATCTTGATAGGTGGACCTCATTGAGCTTATATCTATGTACATCAAACATATATATAAGCTCAATGAGAAAATAATCACGTACATATAATCAAATAAACAATAGAATGTTGAGTTTCACTAATAAATATTTACTTGATTATGCCTATTTTTTCAGCATTCGGCCTCAAAAGTTTTGCAGGAGACGTGCAACTACATAAGAAACTTACACCGAGAAGTTGATGGTTTAAGCGAGCGATTAGCCGAGCTCCTTCAGTCGACGGAAACCGACAGTGCTCAGGCAGCCATTATTAGGAGCTTACTTATGTAATATTCAAATATAAGTTTAGTTTCTGTGTTTTTTCCATTAATCTAATGGCTAGAATTCAACTCTAATCTAGGGTTTATTAATTTGGTCATCTGACGATGTTCCTCTCTCTATGGAGTGAGTGACCATGTACAAGCTAGCTAGAGCTAGTTAATTAAATACTCCTATGTGAGATCTCTCTTATATATAAATTAATATGCCTGTCTACATGAAATAAAATAAGGTGTTTGCAGTTTGCTAGGCTAGTAATTAGTAAACAGCTTAGATGGAGTTGGCCAGCATATATGATTTATCTTTGTATTAGTATATATATTATTACTCCAAAAAAATAGTTTCATTTGGTTTCTGATGATCCAAATTCATTTGCATTGGCCATTTAAAATCAAATAAGACTATTCTTTTAGACAAAAGTACGTAGAACAATTTCTCCATTCCAAAATAAATTATTTTGTTAATACTTTTAATTTTAATTGTTTGTTTCTTTTACTTCCTTCGTCTCAAAATAACTATTTAAGAATAGTTGAATTTATGTTTAAACATGAAAACAATTAAAATGTTTAAAAAAATATTTTGAGATGAAGAAAGTAGTACATTAGTATTAGTGATTTTAGTTGGTTGATTGAGCTAGATGTTGTTTTTAGAGTTTAGGAAATGTCATCACGACAAGACATAAAGAAGGCAAAAATAAAAATAAAAAATCAATTGACTCAAGCTTTAAGTGGTTCTCATAGTGAGTATTTTACATATAGTAAGACGACTGAACTTTCATATATTTCAATTGAACCTTCATCTATTTTTTGTAAATTACGTGCTTCAGTTTAGAGCCCCCTTTGAAAAATTGGACTACGGCCCCAAATTTAAAAGGACCGACTTTGATCATTGGGCATGGCAATTGGTATCGATTGTTGATGGGTAGGGAAAAGAAGAAGTGGGTTGAAATGTAGACTGGGGTGGTGATGCAGCGGAATACAACCTAGATCAACCACAACAGAAGATCTAGCATAAAACATAAGGAATGAAACCTTCAACAAGCCAACAATGGCTTCTAGGCTTCTAGGGTTAAAACCCACAAAGTTGCAAAGCAAACTTTAAAATTAATTAATCAAAAAACATAGTCAATACAAAAGTAGGAAAAGAGTATTTATACCTAGCAACTAATAAAACAATAACCCTAAAATCGTTCTTAACCAAATACCAAAAATACCCTCAAAGCAAATAATAAAAAGAAGTCTGCAGGAATCAAAATTCCGCATGATTTTATCGGGCACGGTCGTGCTTCAAGAACAGCAAGGCCGTGCCATCAATGTCGAGCCTTCCCCCTTTTTCACCCAGATCGCGCACGGTCGAGCAGCAAACTTCGCGCGGCCGTGCTTCACCTGGTCCGGTCGGATAACTTCATATGTCTGGTCGGGTCTTCTGCCTTGCTTCACTGTTCGGGCTACATCATACACCCCCACTTTAAAATGATTCGTCTCCGAATCATGTACCAGAAAAGAACCACGCCGTCTGGGAGTAGGCAGCTTGTACGTGGCACGGGAAGTCGCATGGGTTGGATGTCGCTCTACAAGAACTGGTGGAACTCGAACTGCAGTCCGTCGCTCAGCTCTCCGTGCTGTAGCAGCCAAACCAATCGCTCAAGCAGTACCTGAAATAAATGATTTTGTAGTACACAAGGAAATAATTCCTTTCCCTTTATCAATGCTAGGACGAACCCCTTTGTCTCGCAACGGGCACAAATTAATTTTGACCCCATCCTTCACAAAATTGATAACCTTAGTACGCCCATTGTGAGAAGAATCAACATCATAATGCCAAGGTCGCCCAAGCAATAACTGGCACACACTCATATCAACAACATCACAAATAGCCACATCCTTATAATTACCAATAGAAAAAGGAACGACACATTGTTCAGTTACCTTTATTTTACCGGTAGCATTAATCCATCTCACATGATATGGAGTTGGATGTTTCTTAACCTCCAATTTTAATTTATCCACCGTCCCCCTAGCAATCAAGTTATCACAGCTCCCACTATCCACAATGACTTTTACCTTGTTATCCGCTATAAGCCCAATAGTGCGAAAAGTACCATGTCGGTTAGGAGGTTCCTCGACCGCTGGGGTTGTCAAGGTCACTTTATTACACACAAGTGCCTCATGGTCACCCTCATCACTTTCCTCATTCGGGTCTACCCAAATTTCCTGAACGACATCATCATTAACGTGCCCCCGATTAGGGCAATTATTGGACAAATGCCCAGGTTGCCCACAACGAAAACATTTATTACCAAAATTCTTGGCATAAGGATTGGGATTTTGACGCCCAGTAGCAGGATTAGTACCCCTCCCCACCGGTTGAGTCGAAACAGTATCCTGCTTCTCAGTAGTGGGTTAGAGCCTGTGGACTATTCGATTTCAACTATTGGGGATTTAGACCTCGAAGATCGTCCAATATTAACGGGTTGATGGGACGTAAAAATAGGGCTAAGTTGGTTGTGTTCAACAGTTTTAGCACGAGATATGGCCCCATCAAGGGTTTGAACAGGGTACGATTAAACTTGAGATTGAATACTAGGGCGAAGACCATTCACATACCTCATTGTATGTTGTGCTTCTGACTCAACCAAATCATTACGCGCAGAAAGCGTATCAAAATTGTGCGTGTATTGATCAACAGTCCGATTGTCTTGCTTGCAGACGAGGAACTTCTGATAAATTAACTGCTCAAAATCTGCAGGCAAAAACCGTTGTTTTAGAGCCATCTTCATACGACCCCATGTGCGAACCGGTAATTTATACTGCCTCCTCCGGTTGTTATTGAACTGTTCCCACCATGCAGATGCCCCACCGCGAAGTTTGTAAGCCACATACTACACTTTCTTCTCATCCAGGATATTCATCAAGGCAAAATATTTCTCTACTTCGGACAGCCAATCTGTAAATTCCTCCATATCGAGCTTTAATTTTAGGAGACTGATCCACGGGTGCAGTGATAAAATCATCTTCACCCTCCGAATCTGAATCCTCTCCTCCCGCTGGCGGAATACGGTTGTTTCGACCGTTTCCCACAGGAACTGCATTTGCCCCTGCCCGTTGCCTTCGGCGACCATCAAACTGCAAACCCTCCAAAACCCTAACAAGATCCGCGTGACGAGCTGCAGCCTGTTCTTCACGCTGACGGTCTCGTGCTTCAGCTTGTTGGTGTCTTTTTTCGGCCGCTCGATCCATACAATCAAGGATTGCAAGAACAGGGTCGTTGTTGTTTCCGTCGCCGTTCACCATCTTCTCTGGATCTCACCTTACTGATACCAATTGATGCAGCGGAATACAACCTAGATCAACCACAACAGAAGATCTAGCATAAAACAGAAGGAATGAAACCTTCAACAAGCCAACAATGGCTTCTAGGGTTAAAACCCACAAAGTTGCAAAGCAAACTTTAAAATTAATTAATCAAAAAACATAGTCAATACAAAAGTAGGAAAAGAGTATTTATACCTAGCAACTAATAAAACAATAACCCTAAAATCGTTCTTAACCAAATACCAAAAATACCCTCAAAGCAAATAATAAAAAGAAGTCTGCAGAAATCAAAATTCCGCATGATTTTATCGGGCACGGTCGTGCTTCAAGAACAGCACGACCGTGCCATCAATGTCGAGCCTTCCCCCTTTTTCACCCAGATCGCGCACGGTCGAGCAGCAAACTTCGCGCGGCCGTGCTTCACCTGGTCCGGTCGGGTAGCTTCATATGTCCGGTCGGGTCTTCTGCCTTGCTTCACTGTTCGGGCTAATATATACACAGTACGGAGGTCAATTTGGTAGTTTAGATAGTACGTGGGTCAAATTGATTGTATTCATATAGTACGCGGGTCATTTTGGTTGTTTACTCATAATTAATCCTAATCTCTAATTATTTCCTTAACCGCGATATAGACTACTATAGAAGGCAGGATTTGGAATTGAACCGCTTCCGATGTTGTATATGGACATGATTTTGGTACGTTTCTCTGACGTGGATCAACAGTCTGAATTAATTATATATTTCAGTTGATTAACTAAGACCAACTCCAACCCACTTCAATTCCTTCTTCATTTCTTCAAAAAATCAACTATTCATCTCTCCAACCATCTTCAAATCCTACTTCATTTTTGAAGTAGATGGTTACTTCAAATTTGAAGTAAGACTATTCATCTACTTCAAAAATGAAGTACATGTTTTAAAGTTGCAATTTGGTCCCTTAAATTTTAAAAGTTTCATATACTGTGAATTGTGTAATTAAAAAATTATTATTTTATAATCTAAAATTATTTTTATTTTTATTTTTATTTTTAATTTTAATCTTAAATTATTTTTAGTCTATGTTGTAATTGCATAGAACAAAAAGAAGACATAAATATTAAGTAAACAACAACAACAATAAAAAAAACATACATATAATTTATTTTAAAATTATTCTAGACTTTCACTAATTAATAGAAATTTTATCATTTAAAATAAAAGAGAGGGTTCAATATACAAAATGACTAAAGTTTGTGTAGTGTTTGTGAAATTAAAGGAGTAGTGGAATGATGATGTGGAAGAGAAAGATGCTTGGTATATTCTTTTTGAAGTCAAAATTGAAGATATGGATTGAGGTTGAAAAAAAAACGAAACAACATTTGAAGCAAAAAATGAAGAAATGGGTTGGATATGCCCTAATAAAATAGACATGACATAATTTATCAGTAAACACCTTCTACAATAATCACTGAGACCGAATCTATACTTGTACTTCATTTTGTAGCTATTCCAGAGAGCTATTCGATGATTTTTTTTTCAAATAATTATCTTTTAAATCATTATCTACCTAAATGACATTTGGGAAACTTTATATACCAAAATGACCAGTTTTTGTGAAATCGGCATTGGCATTGCCGACTTTACAGTGAAGTCGGCACTACCAATGCCGACTTTAGGTTAAGCAAAAATTCCGGATTAGGGTTTAAAGGGTTAAAGTGGGTCAAAGTGGGAATATTTTGGGAGTCTGGAATTTGGCAGAAGTCGGCACTCCCAATTCCGTTTTTGGTGAAGTCGGCACTCCCAATTCCGACTTCACCTCCAGACAATTCATCATAAATCGGCAGCCTCCTTCCCCCTCAAACCCTACCTCCCATTCCCCCATCAACCTTCAACCTTCGTTCCATCACTGTCTTCTCTGCATCTCAGTGTCCCTTTGGTCAGAAAATTAATTTGTGTTGGGAATCTTGTCGCAATTTCCACATTATAAGGTTAGTGCTATCATATTTAGTGATTTTCTTTTATATAATTTGTATTTTAATTATCTTTTTCGATGAAATTAGAATATGTTAATTTGTTGTGTTTATAATATACATGTTAATTTGCTTATGTGATTTTGAATTAATTTAACAAAAAGCTATTTATTAAAAGTTGATGAAAATTCACATTATCGACTGAATTTCGTTAGAAAGTTAACAAAAATGCCCATTTTCTGTTAGAATATTAACTGATAATACATGTTAATTTGCTTATGTGATTTTATATTAATTTAACAATAATCTATTTATTAAAAGTTGATGAACTTCACATTATCATCCGAATTTCGTTGGAAAGTTAACATAAATGCCTACTTTCCGTTAGAAACTTAACTGAACTGTCCGAAATTTAACAGGTTTTGCGTTATTCTGTTAAATATTTAACAAACATCCTCTCTTTTTATCAAAAATCCCATTTTCTGTCAAAAAGTTAACTAAACTGTCAGAAAAGAGCCCTTTTTCAGTTAAATATTTAACGGACCAGCCTCTTTTTTAAACGAATTTTAGTTTAATAGTTTTGTTGTTTGTTTCAGATGGACCAATATCATGATAACCAAGCGTTTGTTGATCCCGGGCCGTTAGAGGACTCCGTATTAAAATGGCAAGATAAACACCAGTCACGTTATATTTGGGCTCAACAAGAAGTTGAGAATATTAGATTTAGGCGCGGTCCGGAACCTCCTAAAAACTTGGATGTTAGGATTCAGAGTAAACTTTTAGATGTTGGGTTTTACGGTGTTTATAAACTAGGTTTTTTCAAATATGATTGGCATTTGTTAGAGGCTTTGGTTGAGAGATGGCGTCCAGAGACGCACACATTTCATTTGCCAGTTGGGGAGATGACCATCACCCTTCAGGATGTTGGAATTTTATGTGGCCTTCCTATAGACGGGGATCCTGTGATTAGTTCCCAAACCCATATGCAAAAAGTTGGAATGGGTTCAATTATGCCACGAATTACTAGGGATTGAACCACCTGATGGCGTATTGAAGGGTGGTAGATTGTCTATTAAATGGATTATAGACGAACTGACTCAGTGGGATGAGCTTCCTGCAAATGCCCCGCCCGAATTGGTTAACCAGTATACTCGGGCATATATTTTGATATGCATAGGGTCACATTTAATGCCGGATACGAGTAATGTCTTAGTGAACTCATGTACCTCCCACTGCTTAGGGACGTTGACACGATCGGGAACTACAGTTGGGGTAGTGCAATGTTAGCCTTTTTATATCGGGACTTGTGTGTAGCGACAAAGCCCGATGCGAAAAGTTGTGCTGGATTCTTAACAATTGTACAGGTATGTCAATTATATTTTCTTATATTATTGTAGTGAAGAAAATATGTTTTGTACGTGACACAAATTTTTTTCTTTATGTTATTTTTTTTTTAGCTTTGGGCTTGGGAACGGTTGTTGTGTTTACGACCCGTAAGGACACGTGGAGATGTCATTCTTCAGGATGCATTATCCCCATATGGTTGCAGGTATTCTAAAATAAATTAAATTTAAGTCCACATAATATTCTATGTACTTAATTTTTATTATTACACATTAATTTGTATGTCAAATTGCTCCATATGTAGGTGGCAATGTCCTTTATCATATACGCATCTTACCGTCCACAACTTGCGTGGATACCGGGATCAGCTGGCGTATTTGAATGATGATCAGGTTGAGTGGCAGCCGTACTTAAATGTCCAGGGTCCACCATATTGCTTCCAGGGACAGGCTATATGGAGAGCGAAGGTGCCCCTCATTTGCTTTGATAGGGTTGAGTGGCACCTTCCCGATCGAGTAATGAGGCAGTTCGGGATGTTACAGAATATCCCTGACCCACATGACACGAGTGATTACCTGCATGGACTAGATCGACGAGGTCGGTCAGAGGTTAATTGGCCTGAATTCCACATAGTTCCCATCGGAATGTGGAATCAACGGGCTAATTTGGTGGTGGCTGGGCAATATGGTACCGAGGATGTAGATTACACACATTACTATATGTTATGGTACCATAGGATTACACGGTTATTGATCCAGAATCCGAATGCTATAGAGGATGAGGGGTACAGGGCGCATGCTAGTCGTTATGAGGGTTTGGTAAGCTAAATAGTACATATTTACTTTAGTTCATTTTTATTTGTTCACAATTTATCTTATCGTTATAATTTATTCCTTTTTTGTTATTTTCAACAGATTCAAAACCTTAAGCGTGCATACATATCCAACGAGAATGCCATATCTGAGGTAGAGGGATACGGCATACGCTCACAAAACCTATATGTTACCCGTGGTGTCATCAGACAATCCTTATCATCTATTAGACAGCAGAAACGACTGGATGCCCTCCAACCTCCTCCACCACCAGTAGATCGTGTTCAAGGGGTGCCACCGAGACGAAATCGGGTTCGTAAACGTGCCCAATATGTACAGGATGATCCAGAGGTACATGTTGAGGAGGCAGCGAATGAGGGGGACAATGACGAGGAAGGGAATGATGAGGGCAGAGATAACGAGGGTCCAAACACATTTACAGGACATGACGCTTTCTCCCAGGTAGGAAACTATGGATTCTCTCATACACAGATGTATTATACTCCAACTCCCCCGCCAAATTTTGGTTTTACATCATATGGTTCGGAGAGTGGGAGCGGAAGTCGAAGAAGAAGCGTTGACTATGCTCCAAGTCGACCTCTAGGGACGGGTTTCACATCGTATGCTTCTGGGAGTGGGAGTGGAAGGCGAAGCTTTCAAATGGATTATACTCCAACTCTACCTCCGATGTCGCTTCCGGAGGCTACACCTTTTGGTCACATAGACCCAACTCAGGTACCATCGCCATCTCGTCAAACTAACACATCACGAATAGGTCGTGTAATTTCTCGCCTTATGCCTAGGAGAAGTGGAAGGCCACATAATCCTCCTAACAATTACACCCCATCTGCATATCCCTGATGGATTTTCTATTTGACCGGGATGTGGTCAATAACTATTTGGATTGATGTAGTATTTATATGTATATAAATAAAATGGATATTTTGTGGAATTTTTGGAATAAATTTAGACCCCAAATATTGACATGGAATTTCATCACAAAAAATCAAACAAAGAAGGATTTACATAAACATCTCAAATAAATTTATCAGAACTGTCAAAAACGGCACTACCAATACCGTTTTTATCAGAACTGTCAAAAACAGCACTACCAATACCGTTTTTATCAGAACTGTCAAAAACGGCACTACCAATACCGTTTTTATCAGAACACTTACCCTTTAAAAGGCTTGGTGACCTCAAAAACAAATTCATCCATTTCTCATCCATCTCTCTCAAAACTAATCTCTCTCAAAAATTTCTAACTGTCATAATGAATCCATCGCTCCCCCGCTGGTATCGTGGCAAACAACCTCTTTATGGTAATCCCGTTCAACACTCCGATGCTCAATCTAATCTCTCTCAAATCGAACGAGAGTTAGAATCTCCACTGCCTCGTATCATACCTGGTCCCGCTGGTATTGCAGCAGAGGCCGTGCGGCGGCATCACTCCGGAAAAGCTCATGTCTCTCAGGATCCACCTCAGTCGACCCAAGAGGCCATAAGGAGAAAGCTTGAAGAGCCGGAGGAGGATGAAGATTTCCAGCGCAAACCATGGCTTTCTGCAATGGATTATCTCACTGCATAGGGTACATATTTCCCGTTGAGAACGATCAAGGAGAAATGCAAACTGACACGCCCCCAGGTTCCGGGATCCCCTAATAGAACCTCGAACCTGGATGGGAGTGCCTAACGAGAAACAAGAAACTTAACAAGAAACTTAATGACATTTGATTAACAAACTGACATGATATATATACTCTAGAGTAAAGATGTAACAACCCCAAAACCCCCCTAATTTTCTTAACTTAAAATGGAACTTTTATGTGCATTTTATGTGTTAGGAAATATTTTTATGACTTGCATATATTATTTGAGTGTATGTGTTAGTTAATGTGTTAGTAGTAATTTTGTTAAAAGGACTAAATGAGTTAGTTGAAACTTTAGGGTCCAAAGTGTAACTTTAAAGTTCAGGGGCTTAATTGTTTAACTTGAAACTAGAGTGACCTAAATAAAAAATGGGTAAAAAATCTTCAATATAAAGCATTCTTATCCCTCTCTCTCCTGCGTTCACACACATATATACAATTCAACTTTCCTAAATATTTCTCAGTTTTCTCCCTCTCTGCGAAGAAAAAGTAAGAATTCTATCTTAATTAATTTCTTTCTTTTTAATTACTTATCCGTTTTAAAAACTAATTATATAAAAATGATCAGGGCGTTGAGTAGGTCATTTCTACCCGAACAAAACATATTTCTGCGATACTTTTTCCGGAAATAGGTAAGTTACTAATTCCCCTTTAAATGTTAAAATGGTCATATATGTTATACATGATACTTGTAATTGTTATTTTGTGATTCGGGTAATATTTGTGATACTTGTTTATTTGAGACAAAGGGAGTATAATTATACTGGGTAAGTGACTTGGTTTGTATGCAAGTATGTATATGGGGTATGTTTATATCCTGAGAATATTAGTATAAGTGTTTGAAAGTATACTCCTACTTGTGGGACAGTAAAATATTAACTTGACTTAAATGTTAAATAAGTATATTATAAAAATTATACTATTATTCTTGAGACGGGGAAATGAATGAAAGTATCCCTAAATGAATATATTAGTATATTAGAAAAATTATATTTATACTTGTGGGACGGTGAAACGAAAGGAGTATAAATCATTTTGGTTTTGGCCTGTCGAGTGTGTTGGGCGGCCGCCCAAAAGGGGCGTGCGGCCGCACACTTATCTGGAAGATTTTGTTCTTGAGAAAGCAGAATGTGTGCGACCGCACACCTTGTTTTGGGCGGCTGCACACTTTCCCCTGAATCTTATAGTTTTGGTTAAGGTAAGGTATAGAAGGTTAACTTTGGTTTAATCCTTGGGGTATTGTCTAGGACCAATATATGAGTGTCCTGGGATATTGTCATGGTTAATGAGAAGGGTGTTCAAGTGTGTCCAAGAATGTATTGTGACCTTGAATCATGTTGTTGTAGACTCTTTGTGAGTGATTGTTTATGTGAATCTTTGATGTGTTTGGCTTGGTTCATTATTTTGGAATCATTGCCCAGATTGTTGTTTAGCAAGTATTCATTACTATGCTTCTTGTGAAAAGTCCAGCTGGTCTTGTTGTGGAGTCAGGCAATGGAGAATTATAGTGGTACAAAGTTATGTTCACTATAAGGTTTTCCATTGGTACCTTGTGTCAGGCGGTGGGAGAATTATAGTGGCACACAAGCCAAGTTCACTATAAGGTGTCCACTGTGCCTTCTCTGTTCCCCAGTCCAGATTGGCCTTGGATGGGATGAACTCGCTCCCTCGCGTGAGCATTTAGGGTATGACTTTGTGTCATTTTCTCCCGCTATTGTTGTTGTTGTGATTGTTTGGTTCCGGAACCGGCTTCAGCCATTGTGCTGCTTTGTTGATACCTCTCAGATGGTTATGTTTGATTCGAGAACTTTGGTTATTATGGTTATGATTTGGTTTTCGGGATCCCGGCTTCAGCTATTTATGCTGCTCAGATGGTTTTCTCAACTGGTTTTCTCAGATGGTATTCTCCCTTTGGTAAACCTTGGCTTGGTATTCTCGTAGGAGTGTTTACTCCTACACTATGTGTTGTATGATGAGTTGGTCGTTATTTCCAACCGGTATGGGACGGTTGGCGATAGGGAGCCTCTCATGTTATGTGCTATATGCTATATGATTATGTGTTGATATTGTCTTTTTATTATTATCATATCAGCATGTAACGTAGTGGCATTTTAGTAACTTACTGAGATTTATTCTCACCCTTTATTTGTTTACTGTTTTAGATAAGGCGGGTCCAGGGGATAGGACACTTGGCACGGGAGGACGTTGGAGTGGTAAGAGTTGGACTTGTTTTGTTAAGGTTGCATTATGTAAATGTGAAACCTTCTGGTAGAGTAACCGTACTTTCTGTTGTCTCACACCTATTTTGGATCATGTTGGTGTATGTACATTTGTTTAAAAGTTTGTAAGCCTTCGGGCTAAGTACTTTCGTTGTGAAAGTTGGTTGTAGAGTTTGTTTAAAAGTTAAGTGAAGTCTTTGAACTTCAAGTGTGTTTTTGCTAGACTTTATAAAAGTACATTTCGAAAACTTTTTTTCAAAAAGTGTTTTATAACGTCTTCCACTCGTGTCCCGAGCGTGGGGCCAAGTAGGACCACGGGTCTGGGGCGCGACAAAAGAGCTATACTAGCTCACAACACGAGTTCTAGACAAGAAAATTTAAAACCAAACTTAATACATACACAGCGGAAACATGCCTAGCACATAAGCTGGCATTAAGAGTACTATACAAGATGTCTAGTGACAACAAGAACTGTCTACCCCCAAAATAAGGAGTTACAAAACCCATAATACATCGTCCTCACCAAGTGTAAAAGGACACAAGCCCCAAAATAATCACGACCTGCGAAGTAAGCTCCCAACTATGTCGAGCCTCACTGCGCACTATCCTTCCTTTCCTGGGGGGGGGAAACAAATAAAGGGTGAGATAAATCTCAGTAAGCTATTAGATGCAACTACATGACATGTTATCATGCAATTCAATAGATACTCAAATAATCATATCTCAAGTATCATCAAGTAACAAGTATATGAGAGGATAATCACTCATCCAATAGCACATAAGGCTAAACAAGCAAGTTATAAGGATATTGCTTCCTTCCTTATTCCTCCCAAGAATACCATTGTTGTCGAAGCTTGTATTACTTTGACATCACGATCAATAACAGGAACTGATTATTCAGTATATATCAGAAGACCCGGTAACCAGTGTCATTCTCAATATCAGTACTCATGATTATTCATGAGGTGTTCGGGACGGGAATTTAGCATTCACTTAAGTCAGGCTTATTGCTCCAACTAAGGAAGCTATGCCCTTACTATGGCCGTAGTAAGGGGTCGGGCGGAAATACATAGGGACCCGATTGTCACTTAAACCCCAGCTCTCGCGACAAGCGTGAACCTATACATTTTCGAACAAGCAAGGAGAACCAGCTGGACTCACACAAGAAAGTACAAGTAGATATTTACTTGAACAACGGGAGAAGAACTAATCCAAATGTAGTGGACTAGCTCAACAAGGAACATGCTTCAAGTAATCAAGAAGTCACCTTGTATCAAGAAAATGTATGCAATGTTTGCACATACACAACAAGAACATGTCTCATACACGTTAGTGCTTGTTCATAGCACTTTCAAGTTCACTACCATACATATGTATTGGTGTCAAGTCAAGTACAAGATTTTATTATCTTATATTCAATCTTAATCCAATTCTTTGGATGTTCAAATCACGTATAAGCTTTTAAGGTCTTATACTTCAAGTTATAACTTCCAATCTTTGGACATTCAAACAAGTATAAGAGTTATACATTTACTCTACCAAATCCCATCCTTATCTTAGGATGTTCAAGTCTAAGACCTTATGCTAATGCCTCTAAGGTATACAATCATTGGATTCACAACAAGTATAACACATTAGTGCTTGTTCATAGCACTTTCAAGACATAAAGAAGAGATACTACTCTTATACTTATGTTCAATGTCCTAAAACACCTATCTAGATGCTCTAGACAATCACCTTAAAACCTCATTAATTTAGTCTTGAATAGCCCTCTGAGTCTAGGTTATTCAGCTTCTTCGGATCTTGATTCCGACTTTCCTATAGAAAGTTATGGAGGAAACAATTCAAGAAAACAACTCATAATTTTCACTTGGCACGACCGTGCTCTAGAAATTGGCACGACCGTGCTACCACTGCCGAGGGATTTTCACAAAAAATTCATTTTCGGCACGACCGTGCCCATAAAAGGCGCACGACCGTGCTAACTCTGCCGAGAGATTTTTGCCTAAAGGCGATATTTGGCACGACCGTGCCAATTAAAGGCGCACGACCGTGCTCAGCACAATTTGGTAGATTTCCCCTGAGTTCAAACTTAACAATTCTCCGTCCCAAGCTTAGGAGTAACATTTACTAACAATTAACAATACCAAGGAGTGCATACAAGTTCCAAACCATTACTTTCATTTCTAGTGATTCCTTTCACAGTAGAATTTTACTCCCTTTGTCCCACAATTACAAGTACCACAAAAATCACCCCAAACACAAAATTAACAATCACAAGTATTGAGAATAACATTTATGCATGTTATTACAAGCAAGGGGAGCTAATAAACTTACCTAGTCAAAATTCAAGTTGACCCAAACTTATTTCTGTTTGGCCTGGAACGCTCTATTCAACACCACGAATATTAATCCGGGATCGGAATCAAGAACGAGGGATAATTAAACTCGAGGAGTCGGGAATAGGGTGAAACCCTAACCTAGCTTTTTAGAACAGAGGGAGTGTACGTAATGAATTGGGGAGAAATGTCTTCCTCAGACAAACCCAACCAAGATGATAACTTAAACTTTCAAAGAATGCACTTAGGCCCCTCAAGTTTCACTTTTAACAAAAAGGCCCTTAAAGTCAAATTTTCACAAATGACCAAAAGTCAAAATAGACATTTAACCACCTTAATATTCTAAAGCAGTTAAAACTTTAACCCAAGTAAAACTAACACATAATATGCAAGTTCAAGAATTTAACGAGTATGTCAAATATTTAACAAGAAATTCGATGGGTGTTACATCCTCCCCACCTTAAAGAAAATTCGCCCACGAATTTTACTTACCAATGTTTTCAAATAGGCTCGGGTATTTATCTCGCATCTCTTTCTCGGTTTCCCAAGTAGCTTCTTCAATTTCATGATTCCTCCACAGGACCTTCACAATAGGAATCCTTTTGGTACGCAATACTTGCTCTTCCCAGTCAAGAATTTCAACAGGTTGTTCTCATAAGACAAATCAGGCTGAAATGGAATAGCCTCATACTCAAGAACATGTGATTCATCTGCCATATACTTGCGAAGCATAGATACATGGAACACGTTATGAATACCAGATAAAGAAGGAGGTAAAGCCACTCTATAAGCCAACTTCCCAACTCTTTCAAGAATCTCAAATGGACCGATATAACGAGGAGATAACTTTCCTTTCTTCCCAAATCTTTTTATACCTCTACGAGGAGAGACCTTCAAGAATACAAAGTCACCTACCTGAAATTCAAGATCCCTTCTACGATGATCTGCATAACTCTTTTGTCTACTCTGAGCTGTGCGCAATCTATCTCGAATGAGTTTCACACTCTCAACTGATTGTTGAACCATTTCAGGACCCAAGAGTCTAGATTCTCCCACTTCATCCCAGCATATAGGAGATCGACATTTTCTGCCATAAAGAGCCTCATATGGAGCCATTTCAATGCTAGACTGAAAACTGTTATTATAAGCAAACTCAGCCAAAGGAAGATGAGTATCCCAACTGCCTTTGAAATCAATAACACAAGCACGTAACATATCCTCGAGAATCTGTATAAGTCTCTCAGATTGCCCATCAGATTGAGGATGAAAAGCTGTACTGAAATTTCAATTTAGTACCCATGGCACCCTGAAGAGACTGCCAGAATCGAGAAGTAAAACGAGATCTCTATCAAGATAACAATACTCACAGGAACCCCATGCAGTCGGATAATCTCCTGAACATACAAAGATGCCAATTGAGACAATGAATATCCCTGGAAACAGACAAGAAGTGAGCTGATTTAGTCAACCTGTCCACTATAACCCAAACAGCATCATGGCCTCGTCTGTACGTGGCAAACCAGTCACAAATCCATAGTAATATGTTCCCATTTCCACTCTGGAATTTCCAATGGTTGCAACAAACCTGCTGGACGTTGATGTTCCACTTTTACTTGTTGACAAGTCAAACATTTGGAAACATACTCAGCAATTTCTCTTTTCATTTGTTCCACCAGAAATGTTTCTTCAAGTCTTGTACATTTTAGTACTTCCAGGATAATAGTATACTTGGCTTTGTGAGCCTCTTCAAGAACTTTCTTCTTTATCTCAGGATCAACTGGAATACAAACTCGACCTCGGAAGGTAAGATTCCATCACTATTAAAGAAAAATCTGGTTTGCTTTCCTTCATTCATTCCACTAATGATTTTCTGTAATTCAGAATCATTACCTGAGCTTCTTTGATCTGTTGGAGTAATCTGAAGTAGCTTTTATATTCGCAAACATAACTCCATGATTTGATTCACAAGGATTCCACTCACACAAATCTTCAAACATCTTCCATTCACGAATCATCAAACAAGAAATAAGTCTTTCGGCTCAGTGCATCTGCCAAACCACATTTGCTTTTCCTGGATGATAAAGGATAGTACAATCAGATCCTTCAATTTCTCCATCCATCTACGTTGTCTCATGTTAAGCTCTTTTTGAGAAAACAAGTACTTCAAGCTCTTATGATCGGTAAAGACTTCAAATTTGGTTCCATACAAATAATGCCTCCATTTATGCAAAGCAAAAATAATCGCAGCCAATTCTAAATCATGAGTAGGATAATTCTTTTCATAAGGAGATAATTTCGAGAAGCATAAGCTATTACCTTGCCATCTTGCATCAGAACACAACCCAATCCTTCTTTAGAAGCATCATATAAACCATGAAATGCTCAGAACCATTAGGCAAAGCCAAGACTGGAGCTGTAGTCAAACGCCTTTTCAACCTCCTGAAAACTTGCTTCACATTTGTCATTCCACTCAAAAGAATAGCTCTTCGAGTCCATATTAGTCAATGGAGTAGCAATCTTGGAGAATCCCTCAATGAACCTCCGATAATAACTAGCCAAGCCCAAGAAACTACGGATCTCAGTCACTGTATTTGGCCTCTTCCAGTTTACAACTGCTTCAACTTTGGAAGGATCTACTGCAATACCAGTAGCAGACATAACATGCCCAAGAATGAAACCTCTTCTAACCAGAAAGCACATTTGCTGAATTTTGCAATAGTTGTTTCTCACGAAGACTTGTAATACTATTCTGAGATGTTGTTCATGCTCAGCCCGTGACTTAGAATACACAAGAATGTCATCAATGAATACCACCACAAAGCAATCAAGATATGGCTTGAATATGCGGTTCATCAAATCCATAAATACAGCTGGAGCATTTGTCAAACCAAATGGCATAACAATAAATTCATAATGCCCATACCTGGTACAGAAAGCTGTCTTTGGTATATCCTCAGATCTGATTTTCAACTGATGATAACCACTTCTCAAATCAAGCTTCGAATACACTACTGAACCTGAAGCTGATCAAACAGTCATCAATATGAGGTAACGATATATTTGTTCTTGATAGTTACCTGATTAGATCTCTGTAATCAATACACAATCGCAGAGTCCCATCTTTCTTTCTGACAAATAACACTGGTGCACCCCACGGTGATACACTAGGTCTGATGACACCCTTTCAATCAGCAATTCCTCAAGCTGTGTTTTCAACTCTCTCACTCAGCTGGAGCCATTCTATAAGGTGCTTTAGAGATTGGTGCTGTACCTGGCAATAACTCAATACAGAACTCAAGCTCTCGATCAGGTGGCATGCTATACTCAGAAGAGAACACATCTGAAAATTCAGACACAACAGGAATATCCTCCATCTTGGGAACAGATAAACTCTGATCAAGCACACATGCGAGATACCCCGGCACAACCACGAGATAAAAGTTTTCTAGCTTTTAAGCAGAATAACATGTATAGCACATAAAGGCCTATCACCTTCAAAGGTAAATCAGGCAAACCAGGAATAGAAAAAGTTACTACTTTCTATAACAATCAACAGATGCATGATGCACATATAGCCAATCCATGCCAAGAATCACGTCAAAGTCCCTTATAGGTAACACGACTAGGTCAGCAAGAAGGGCATGATCACCCACAAGGACCTCACATTTCTTGTAAACCTCAGAAGTAAACATGCAATCTCCCATAGGGGAGATACTTCTAGCACATAAGGCATAGAATCAGGAAGAACATGCAAATGCGACACAAAATGAATCCACATAAGAATGAGATGAGCCTGGATCTATCAAGACTCGCGCTCTCGTACTAGAAAGTAATATAATACCTCCTATGACTGCAGAAGACTCAGCTACACCCTGCTGATCTAAAGCAAACACTCGACCCTGAACTTTTGGTCGACCCACCACTATCTCTCTTAGAACCTGAGGCTGGTTTGACTTGTACCCCCACTTGATTTACTTTACTTTTAAACAATTTCTAGCAAAGTGCCCCGCTTCACCACACACTAAACTTTCCTTGCTTTAGCCAACACTTGTCTTCAGAATGGCCTTCTTCGAACAATAGCCACATACTCTCCTGGGACCTTGAACTTGTTGGTCCTCGAACCAGTTGATAACCTACCTTTGCTTTCGTGGCTGTCGGAATCGACGATCTTGGCGGCCAGATTTTACCACCTTTAGAACCAGATCCCTGAGTTTTCTCCGATACACGACCAGTCATGGTTGTTCCCAACTTCACCTTGTGTTCTTCGATATCATTTTCAATGGTATAAGCCTTCTCCACTGCTTGCTGATAGCTATTGATTGTAGAAAAGAAGTTGCTTCTATACTCAGTCCTCAACCCTTTAACAAACCTCTGTGCCTTCTTGGCTTCATTTGGACTAAGTGATCACAATACCTCGCCAATTCTGTGAACTTGGTTGAGTATGCCCCACTGTCAACTTCCTGCTCCAGATTAAGAAATTCCATCTCCTTTCTATCTTGGACCACTGTTGGAATAAACTGCAACTTAAAAGCTTTAAGAAAATTCTCCCATGTCTGTGGTACACCTTCCAGTTCCCACTTTTACTCAACACTTGCCACCAATGTTCAGCGGCTTTCTCAAGTTTAAAGGTTGCAAAGGTTACCTTATCACCACCTGCACATCTCAAGGCTGTAAAGATCTTCTCAATGCTTTCAATCCACTCCTCTGCCTTTTAGCATCAAATTCCCCGTCAAAACTGCGAGGTTTCAGCTTCAAGAACCTGTAAGGCGATTAGGATAATCCCAGTCAACATTATCAACCATTTCTTCTTGAGGAGTTATAGATCTCAGCTGATTACTACCACTAGTACCTTCAGAACTCATTGTACCTGTAGGTAAACACTCAGCGTTATTAATAACACCCCAAGACTCACCCATACCTAGGCCATAGACCCTATCCAGACTTAGAGCAAACCAAGGTAGCTAAACATGGTAGCTAAACCAGGGTAGCTCTGATACCAACCTGACACGCCCCCAGGTTCCGGGATCCCCTAATAGAACCTCGAACCTGGATGAGAGTGCCTAACACGAAAACAAGAAACTTAACAAGAAACTTATGACATTTGTTTAACAAACTGACATGATATATATACTCTAGAGTAAGGAGCTATACTAGCTCACAACACGAGTTCTAGACAAGAAAATTAAAACCAACTTAATACATACACAGCGGAACATGCCTAGCACATAAGCTGCATTAAGAGTACTATACAAGATGTCTAGTGACAACAAGAACTGTCTACCCCAAAATAAGGAGTTACAAACCCATACATCGTCCATCACCAAGTGTAAAAGGACACAAGCCCCAAAATAATCACGACCTGCGAAGCAAGCTCCCAACTATGTCGAGCCTCACTGCGCACTATCCTTCCTTTCCTGGGGGGGGGAAACAATAAAGGGTGAGTAAATCTCATAAGCTATTAGATGCAACTACATGACATTTTATCATGCAATTCAAATAGATACTCAAATAATCATATCTCAGTATCATCAAGTAACAGTATATGAGGGATAATCCACTCATCCAATAGCACATAAAGCTAAACAAGCAAGTTATAGGATATTGCTTCCTTCCTTATTCCTCCCAAGAATACCATTGTTGTCGAAGCTTGTATTACTTTGACATCACGATCATAACAGGAACTGATTATTCAGTATATATCAAACCCCGGTAACCAGTGTCATTCTCAATATCAGTACTCATGATTATTCATGAGGTGTTCGGACGGGAATTTAGCATTCACTTAAGTCAGGCTTATTGCTCCAACTAAGGAAGCTATGCCCTTACTATGGCCGGTAGTAAGGGGTCGGGCGGAAATACATAGGGACCCGATTGTCACTTAAACCCCAGCTCTCGCGACAAGCGTGAACCTATACATTTTCGAACAAGCAAGGAGAACCAGCTGGACTCACACAGAAAGTACAAGTAGATATTTACTTGAACAACGGGAGA